>OX328124.1:65428859-65511984 GCA_946811695.1 Gonocerus acuteangulatus
ATTCTATTTAATACTTAGAAAAAAGTAATGAGATCCCCCAAAAAACATAAATGTGAAATAGAGGCCAAGTTCCTGCCCCCACAAAGAAACACTCCCTTCCTCAAAAATATCCCCTCCTAAAACCCCCCAAAAAAGCTTTACCATTCTACACTCCAAAAAAGTAGTATGAGTTGGTGTATTAATTCAACCAAAAATATTTGCCAATACAAGAGATGATACAAGAAAGAAATGTCCAAGTTCATTACTTGGAAGACCTCATAGTTACTAAGAACAGTAAAGACACTTCAACTGACCTTAAAAAACAACAATGAAAATACTTATATCCAGTTACTAAAATATCACTTTCCTCAACCAGGTATATTCTTAAACTTGGCAATGTTTTTTTTGTGCCGAAATTATCTTTAGAGAAAAACTAAACATTGCCAAGTTTAAGAATATACCTGGTTGAGGAAAGTGCTTTTTTAGTAACTGGATATAAGTATTTTTATTGTTGTTTTTAAAGGTCAGTTGAAGTGTCTTTACTGTTCTTAGTAACTATGAGGTCTTCCAAGTAATGAACTTGGACATTTCTTTCTTGTATCATCTCTTGTATTGGCAAATAATTTTGGTTGAATTAATACACCAACTCATACTACTTTATTGGAGTGTAGAATGGTAAAGCTTTTTTGGGGGGTTTTAGGAGGGGATATTCTTGAGGAAGGGAGTGTTTCTTTGTGGGGGCAGGAACTTGGCCTCTATTTCACATTCATGTTTTTTTGGGGATTTAGATTACACCAAGAGGGTAAGATAAAATAACAGAACCTTGTAAGAACTTTACGATATTGGAAAACGAATACAAAGATGCCAGTATGGTCTATTAATAAACTATTAGTCCGAGAGCCAGTAACCGCACGTGTCATGAAGTGTTTTATGCGCATTCAAATTTATTCTATAATGTACCTGTTGGGTCGATAAGAAGGTATATATGTGTTGGCTAGACTTACCGTGGAACACCAGGTACTGCGCATTGGGGAATGGTGCAAAAAAATATTTCCCTAAAATAGAGTTTTATTCAGAAGCCAACTATCTTTAATGTAAAATTAAGACAACTTAACAATGAATAATTAAGAAGGCAAACATTTTTAAGGGGTATAACACGTAAAAAAAAAACTTATAATATTAAATGAAAGTTTTATTGACGCTGCCATTTAAACCGGAACAAGATCATGTGAGCAAGAACCAATGAGAGAGCAGAGAACAACCTTAACTGCGCGGTGCACTCATTCACTCTTACGGTTTCACGCAGTGTATTGCAGTCAATCATAGGCAAAATTAATTTTTATGTTTCCTGATAATTCAACTCCACAAAAGTGTCTGCCCTTTTGTAATAATTTTCAAATATGTTTATTAAAGACGCTGTTTAAATCGCAGCGTGAATAAAGTACTTCATGTAATATTAAAAATAAAAACTTCGTACTTTGGGGGTTTTTTTTTTAATTTACATTTTAACCCCCTTCAAAATGTCTGCCTTATTTATTATTGCCTTAATTTGCAATTTCTTTAGATCAAAGATAGTTGTCTTCTGAATTAAACACTATTTTTGGGCAATATTGTTTTGCACCTTTCCCCATGCACCTTGCCCTATGCGCAGTACCTGGTGTTCCAAGGTATGTCCAAGAAACACATATTTACCTTCTTATCAACCCAAGATGTACAGGGTGTCCCAAAAATAATGGTCATCCGTTGGCCAGAATAATCTCTAATGCGAGATCGGAAAAAATAACCCCCATATTAACCCCCGCAAAATTGACCTTGAAATGTTATTCAAGGTCAAATTTTTTTATTGCATATTTCGAATCTACTAGTCATGAGGAAGAAAAACGTCAACGGCACCATAGGTCAGAAATGACTCCTTATGCTCAAAATGACCATTAACAGCGTATACGTGGGCCATTCCATTCCAATCGACAAATGGTGGCCGATTTTGACCATTTTTCTTTTTTACATGTTCTACTAGCATTGCCTTACACAAAAATACCTCCTTTGACTTTTTTTAAAAGCATCTTCTAGCATAAAAAAATTATAACTATATTGAAAAACGTGCCTCTCAGAGGCATTAATTGGAGAACCATAACTCACATTTTACAATAGACAGGAATGCCTTCATGAGGTTATTCTCTAAGCTTATCAAGGGCTCTGTCTTAAGCTTTCAATCGCTGAAATTACTCATTAGGTATTTCACAGATTATTTAGTAATTTCATGAACCATCGAGCCCCTCCTAGAAAAGAGGATAGAATACTTGCCCTCGCCCGATCCAGGCCTACTATGGAGCTGAGAAGATTGGCACAAGCTACGGGAGCCTCGAGGATGACGGTCTGCCGGATCCTTCGGGAAGAACGTCTCCCTTCAGATTACGGCAAGTTCAGGAGTTGAGGCCCGGGATCAGGAGCAGCGATAGATTGAAAGCTTCAAAAGGCAAAGAGCTCTTGATAAGCTTCGAGAATAAACTCATGAATTTTACAATAGACAGGAATGCCTTCATGCGTTTATTCTTGAAGCTTATCAAGAGCTCTTTGCCTTTTGAAGCTTTCAATCAATCGCTGCAATTACTCATTAGGGATTTCACAGGTCATGTATGAATTTCATGAACCAGCCAGTCCCTCCCAGAATAGAGTATAGAATAATTGCCCTCGCCCTTGGGCAGAAGAAAAAGTTTCTTCCTTAAAAAAACAACAAAAAACTTTATTTGTAAGATTATCACTCCAGCGCCTGTAGCAATTGGGCCTGTTCTCCAGCTTCAATATGTCGGACTTCATTCCTGAGACGAGCTGTAACATTGCGTTCAAATTCCTGCTCACTCGGCTAAGGACCTGGCGAGAATTTCTCAAAATTCTTTTAAATGCCCATGTTATTCTCGTCCATTTTGCCTGCAGGGGACGATGACGCTGGAAAACGAACTTTCGTCAGTCCACAATACCCGCTGGAGGAAGCGTGGAGGACGTCCCAACATGTCCAGCACCCACCTTCAAAACAATGCTCTCTGCTCCTGATCCCAGGCCTCAACTCCTGAACTTGCTGTAATCTGAAGGGAGACGTTCTTCCCGAAGGATCCGGCAGACCGTCATCCTAAAATCCCTAATGAGTAATTTCAGCGATTGAAAGCTAAAGACAAAGAGCTCTTGATAAGCTTCGAGAATAACCTCATGAAGGCATTCATGTCTATTGTAAAATGTGAGTTATGGTTCTCCAATTAATGCCTCTGACAGGCACGTTTTTCAATTTTAATTATAATTTTTTTATGCTAGAAGATGCTTTTAAAAAAGGTCAAACGAGGTATTTTTGTGTAAGGCAATGCTAGTAGAACATGTAAAAAACAAAAATGGTCAAAATCGGCCACCATTTGTCGATTGGAATGGAATGGCCCACGTATACGCTGTTAATGGTCATTTTGAGCATAAGGAGTCATTTCTGACCTATGGTGCCGTTGACTTTTTTCTTCCTCATAACATTTCAAGGTCAATTTTGCGAGGGGTTAATATGGGGGTTATTTTTTCCGATCTCGCATTGGAGAATATTCTGGCCAACGGATGACCATTATTTTTGGGACACCCTGTACATTATAGCAAAATTTCAAGGTGCATAAAACACTTCATGAAAAGTCCTTTACCAGCTCTCCGACTATATAAGTACATATTGCAGCGTGGAAGGACGATTTAGATAGAAATATTATACACGGAAATTACATTAATGGATAAAAATAATGTTATGCTTCTCTAAATTTAATTGATTATTGTAGTATCTCTGTTTTAAATTTGTAGTATTCTCTGTTTTAGCACCGGAGGTAACGAACAACTTCCAGTTAATGCTAACATTTACCACATATTTGAAGCAGCAACCTTATCAGTATTAATGTAATGCTATGTCAAATTTCACCATCCAATTAGGAATTATAATAATTTGATTGTTGGGTGAATTAATTGTATCAACAACTATTAAATAAATAAGAATCTGAGGTGAAATACTTACGAAATGAAATAAATAACTTGACTAGGGGTAGACACGTGTGAAGTAAACTCCAGAAATAATCCGGAGATAAAGAAATTTCTTTCTTTATTTGTACACAGCAATAAGGAGTATAAACTCTTCCATTTCTCAAGAAATATCATTAACAGTTGAAAATAATAAGTAGATACAGAAAAAAACATAGGTGGTGAAAAACTACTTAGACGAAAAAAAAATATATATGCATATCTATATATATAAAAATCACGTGTCTGTCTGTTTGTCTGTTTTTCTGTTTTTTTGTTTGTTCCTTATACAAATCCACACCGTTTGACCGATTTTGACCAAACTTGGCACACAGGTAGGTCTTGATACGGGAAATCTCCTAGGCTAGGTCAAAAAAATCTACCATCTGTCTGTATGTTTGTCCCTTATACAAATCCACCCCGTTCGTCCGATTTTGAATTAACTCGGTACCGTCTCCACACCATTCGTCCGATTTTGACTAAACTTGGTACACATGTAGATCTTAATCTGAGGAGTGTCGTAGGCTAAGTCAAAAACGTCTACCAGCTGTTTGTCTGCATGTTTGTCCCTTATACAAATCCACGCCGTTCGTCCGATTTTGACTAAACTCTGTACACATGTAGATCTTAATCTGAGGAGTGTCGTAGGCTAAGTCAAAAACGTCTACCAGCTGTCTGTCAGTAATTTTGTCCTTTATACAAATCCACACCTTTCGTCCGATTTTGTAGTCAGTTCTTTTAGAACCTTCTTATGTAAGATATTATACATAAAATTGAACCACTCAATAGTTTAAGAGATTTTTTTTTATCATGTAGGTATGTACATATATATATATATATATATATATAAATAAATATATAAAATGTTATGGCCATTTATGGGAATGGTATGTAGGAATAGAAATTAAATTAACAGCATGACATTCTTTCTATTAACATAAATATGCTTTAGCGATGACTAAACTGAAAAAAAAAGGTTACAAAAAAGTGTCCGCTGGCGTTCGCGCGGTTGCCATGTATGAAAAAGAAGACTGTTCGTTATACAGTTCGTTACATAGGTTTGTCGGGTGGACCTAAAGCATATTTATGATCCTGAATTAGAGCAGAAGGATCTAAACGAAATTAATTTTGTATTTTTATTTTAAGAAGCCGCTTGAGAACAGATGTAGGAATGCGTATAATATAGTGATGAATAATAATGGTTTAGAAAGAATGATACAGAAAAATCCTTAGAAAGCGTAATAAGGTACAAAAAGACTATTATCCTGCTTTAATACTGGAACAAGATGAAAAAAGATTGCTTTTGGATTATTACTTAGAAATAGGATAATCTTTTGTAATTTAAACTAATTATCTTACCATCTAATCTCACCTTCCAACGGTATGAAATTTCTTGTTTAGTTGTTTATGATGTATCTTTAATTTTAAACCTTTTGTATCAATTTCTCACTGGATTGTAGTAATCTATTGTATTTTGAAATTATCAGGGTGACTAATTCCTTACATAAAATTAAAAGTTAAAGTGACATGAAGCGATTGCTTTTACCAGGATCTTTGGGTCCCTCAGGGAGGAGTTCTAAGCACTACTTTATTTAACATGATGATTAGATAGTTAGCCGTCGAGGTGATAAGTAAAGATGGAATGGTTGGGATTTGGCTAAATAAACCTCAATATGATTTTGTTTTAAAAAATCTATATTTGGGACGTTTCGGCTACTCATTGGTAGCCTTCGTCAGCTAAAATGACAAAAAAAGAAATTAATGCAGAAACAAAAAAAAGTTTATAATTGTGATAGGTAACAGATCTATAAATACAATTAACTTATAAAAGAACATATCGTCTTAAATTCTTAGAATGTGTAGAAAGAATTTTCGTGTCGTCGAAGTTAAAAGTGTGTTTTTGCGTAATGGCGTGTTTAGCAAGTGCAGATTTATCTATTTCTTTATTAGTGATGGTTCGTTTATGTTGTGTAAGACGTGAGTGAATGTCATTTATGGTTTCTCCTATGTATACACCATTACAGGAAGGGGTTTGGCAAGGGACTTGGTAAACACAACGGGTGATTTGTTCAAAAGGGATGGGATCTTTGAGTTTGGAATAGAGGGTTTTGAGTTTGTTGGTAGTTTTCAAACCAAAATTTAGGGAAGGGTAGGATTTTTTTATTGCCTTTGTAAGTTTATCAGTCAGTCCAGGTGTAAATGGTAGAGATCGGAACATTTGGGAACTGGGAGTTAGGGAAGAATTGGGAGAGACAGTGTTGGAAGGTTGGGATTTTACTTTTTTAACAAGGGATTTTATGAGGTTGGGGGAAATTGGTTGCGTGCCAATATATCTGAGGCGATATTAATATTTTTATTGTGGAAGGAAGCATGGGATAGGGAGAGGACTCGGCGAAGGAGATTTCTGGCTACATTAATCTTGAGGTGGTAAGGATGGGATGAATGAAAATTAAGTAACCGTCCCGAGTATGTGGGTTTGGTATACCAGTCAGTAATAATAGTACCGTCAATCTGTCTAATTAGTAAGATGTCCAAGTATGGGAGCTGTCTGTCCTGTTCTGTTTCGACAGTGAATTGAAGCCTAGAGTAAAAGGAATTGAAACAGGTAAGTATGTCTGTTAGTCTGTTTGGGTTTATCATGAGCAAAAGATCATCTATGTATTTGCAGATGAATGAGATGTCATGGGGAAACTGTGGGACGAGGGAGTTGAGAAAATCGTTGAGAAGGATTGAGGATAAATCGGGTGCAATAAACATGCCTTTTGATCCTTACCGACCTTTCTCCCACCACCTGCTGTTTTCAGTTACATATACCCCAGGAGATTCCTTTTCCTTAGACACTTTCACAATGGTTACTTAATTGCCAAACTTGGTCTTCCTCTGCCGCTCGGCATTTCCATTGGTATGTAGCTTCTTATTTCTTTGTAAAATCAATTAATGTTACTAATTACTATTAAAATCAATTATTGTACCTATTTACTTTTTCATTCTACTCATTCTAAGAATTTAAGACGATATGTTCTTTTATAAGTTAATTGTATGTATAGTTCTGTTACCTATCACAATTATAAACTTTTTTTTGTTTCTGTATTAATTTCTTTTAGCACTTTCCTCCGAAGGAAAGTAGCTATTGAGTTTGGACTCATGACGGAATTTTGAAACATTTCTTCAAATCTTTATCGATCCTACCTAGTAGACACCGAAAATGACCCCCGTTAAAATTTTTATATATATATATATATATATATATATATATATATATATATATATATATATATATATATATATGTGTGTCTGTTAACACGATAGCGGCCAGAGTTTTTGTTTTTTCGTCACGAAACTTGGTATATAGCATTCAATTAGCAAACGATTGAACGAGTTCGTTAACCACCAAAGTCGGTCCACCGGAAGGGGGGGTTTACCCCGAACCCAAAACACTTATTTGACTATGTCAGCCGTAATATTTGTTATATTTCAACGAAACTTGGTATTCGTAGTGTTAATATAGAGAGAAAAGTGAGATATAAAAATGAACTAAATCGGTTCATTAGAAGGGGGGGTTTACTCCGGACCCACAATACCAATTCGCCACTACCAGCCGTGAGTTTTGGTATATTTCGACGAAACTCGGTATTCGTAGTGGTAATCTACAGGTAAATATGTGTTGTAAAAAGAAACTAAATCGGTTCATTAGAAGGGGGGGTTTACTCCGGACCCAAATTCCTAATATACTCATACCGGTCGTAATTTCTGCTGTATTGTAACGAAACGCTGTATACGTCGTGGGTAACTCATGAGAAAGAAGTGTTGTAAAAATGAGCTGAATCGGTCAATCGGAAAGCGGGGGTTTAATTTGTAATATATTTGAATAGAAAAGCCGGCAGACGTAGGTTCACAAATCCGCCGCAAGGAGCGCTTTCTACCACTAGAGTGACTGTATCCTGTTCCTGCGTTAGATCAAAATACGATAATATGAGGATTTTTGTATTTATTACGTAGTGTAGTAGGTACCATGTGTAAACATAACTCTGGATGCAAATTAATAATTGATCAGTTACTCATTACAAAATGAGAACTATTCACGTTTTTATTTTATTTATGTAGGATATTTTAAGCAAATTGTTCTGGAAAGCAGTCTACACTACCCAAATTCTGAGGAAAGTGCTTAGTTATGCAGTTCCTGCGTGACGGACTTTTTTTGTCATTTTAGCTAACGAAGGCTACCAATGAGTAGCCGAAACATCCGAAATATAGATTTTTTAAAACAAAATCATATTGTGGTTTATTTAGCCGAATCCCAACCATTCCATCTTTACTTACTTTATTTAAGATAGGAATTGACAGTTAAAAACACAGCTTACCTCCAGATTTATAATGTTGGAAGTATGTCGAAGACATAAAGGTATTAGTGTTCTGGAATAAACCATACACTACTATCCCATTATTGGAAATACGGATTAGTTGAAACAGTCTAAAGTTCTCAATAGACGAAACAAAAATTAAGGTTTTCATAAAAAAGAGGAGGGGTCCTAGCATTAAGGTATCTATTTATCAGACACAATCAATAATCAAAATATTTTGGGTTTATTATTTTACAGCAAACTAACTTGGGTATTCATCATCATCAAAGAAATCATTTAATCTCTTGAGAGTTCTGAGAAATACAAAATAGGGCACTGACAGGAGTCTAATTCTAGCGCTCTATCGTCCATTTAGTCGTTCGATACTTTTTTCGTATATTTTCCTAAACATTCAAAAAAAAGTTAGGAAATTGAAGTCTAGGACATGCATTCGAAAGCGCACTTAATTTTTAACAAAAGCCAAGTTTTGATCTCACTCAGAGATCTCGTTACGGGAAGTCGGTGCTTAAAATTCGAAAGTGTCTGTTTCATTTATTTTAAGGTTTTTTTAATTCTTTGGCTCAGTTTTTGAATGGTGTTATGTATTTTTAAAGTCTTTGTTCTGTTTTAGCGAACTTTAAAATTAAATCAATAAATGAATTGCAATTATTAGTTGAAGAATAATTTAGTAAAACACGACAAGCAAATTAGATGCATATTTGGATTACTTGTTGTTCCTAATAGAAGTTATCTTTAGAATGAGCGGGAATCGATTTGTCTGAGTAACTTCAACCTAGAGTTAGGTACTGTCAGTTTTCCGTAAACTGAGCGCGTAAAATTTCGCTTCTATTCCAGATTGGTGAAGCAGACGTTAGATTAGTTAGAAAATATTAACTGTATTGATATTTATAACGAACTTTCCAAATAACTCTAGGCATAAAACGGCATTCCATGCACTTTCTTTTTCTTTTTCTTTTTTTATAAGATGACGCACGACCATAGCAGTCCTAACACCCCTAATAAAAAAGTTATATGTTATGAGAATGTAAGAGCAAATTAGATCGCTGTGAAATTATATAAAATGAATGAATAATAATTGCAAGAAAATAGAGAATTTATGCTGTTTAGAAAATGAAGTCTATAGAGATGGGATGAGATAAGTAGTCTGTAGTGAAATGTAGTTGAATAAATCGAAGGGGAGAAGTGCCCAGTGAATTGTGGAAATGGATATTGTCGCCACTGGAAACGCATACATTTTACATAAAATTTGAATTTAGCTCACTTTTATCACCAACAGGAGTTTATCACGTCAACTCTACCCACCCGCGTGTTCGAAAAAATTTGGAGACGAAAAATCAGGTTTTAAAACAGTTATTTGTTTTATAGAGTAGAAACACAGAAGACAAATTCAGGTAACAATAAAATATATAAACCTAAATCACTCAATCATTACAGAAGAATTTACAAAAAAAAGTTTAAT
Source organism: Gonocerus acuteangulatus (assembly GCA_946811695.1). NCBI lineage: Eukaryota > Metazoa > Arthropoda > Insecta > Hemiptera > Coreidae > Gonocerus > Gonocerus acuteangulatus. Next base: position 65,438,688 of record OX328124.1, read on the forward strand.
AACACTACGTATTTTACTTTCAATTTAGCTTTATTTAGTGTTTCCCCCCGACTCCAAAAAGAGGAAAACCGCTTAAGACGCAATCCGGGAGCTGCCAATAAGAAATATTGGTCTCGAAAACACCGGAGGATCAAATTTGTATGTGTATCAAAACAAGACACATCACTACTTTTACGATTTTAAAATAACAATTGATTTTAAGAGTTCAAAATTTCCTCTATATACTGGTAAAAGAAAGGATTTTCAAAACTCAATAGATTACGCTGTTTTTTCAATGCTGAAGTGAAAAATTGGCTTCAAAATAAGACATATATCAGCGAATTTTAAAACTAAGTAAGACACATTAAGTATAAAAATTCCTTCAAAATAGATAATATAACAGATAAACTACTCAAATTCCTCAAAAACATTCTTCTGTGATACTTACAACTGTAAAGAAAATTGGTTTCAATGATGTGTCATTCCCTTCTCTGATTGGTCCAATACATTCCCCGCTTTCATTAGTCAAGGATCAGTCAAGGAGTTGGACAAATCAGAGAAGGGCATGAGTTAAATGAATGAAACCAGGGAATGAGTTGACCCAATGAGAGAAGGGAATCTCTTGAACCAATCACAGAAGGGGATTGTATCGATCTGACAATAGAGTGAGTTCAGCCAATAAGAAAAGTAAATAAATTGGGCCAATGAGAGAAGGGAATGAGTTGGACCAATAAAAGCAGAGAATCAGATGGGCCAGTGAAAACGGGAAATGAGTAGAACCAATCAGATAAAGGAAAGAGTTGGACCAATGGAAGAGAGGAATGAATGAGACGAATAAGAGAAGGGAATGGGTTGGACCAATAAAAGCGAGATATGAGATGGACCAATTGAAACCGAGGAATAATTTCGACTAATCAGATAAGCAAATGAGATGGGCCAATAGTATCGGGAAATGAGAAGAACCAATCAGATAAAGGAATGAGTAGGACCAATGGAAGAGGGGAATGAATAAGAACAATGACAGAAGGGAATGGGTTGGACCAAAAAAAGCGAGTTATGAGATGGACCAATGAATACAGGGAATAAGTTGGACCAATCAGAGACGGGGATGAGTTGGTCCAATCAGAGAAGAGAATGAATTAGACCAATAAACACAAGTATGTAGATGGGGACCAATACGAGAAGACCAATAAAAGCGAGGTATGAGCTGTACCAATCAGAGAAGGGAATGAGATTGGCCAATGAAAACGGGGAAAGATTAGAATCAATTAGATAAGGGAATGAGTTGGACCATTGAAAGCCGGGAATTAATTGGACAAATCAGATAAGGGAATGACTTGGATCAATAAAAGCGACCTATGAGATGGACTAATTAGTGAAGGGAATGAGATTGATCAATAAAAACGGGGAATGAGTAGAACCAATGAGATAAGGAAATAAGTTGGACCAATCAGAGACGCGAATAAGTTGGTCCAATCAGGGAAGAGAATGAGTTAGACCAATAAACAAAAGTATGTAGATAGACCAATACGAGAAGAGAATGAGTTGGACCAATAAAAGCAAGGTATGAACTGCACCAATCAGAGAAGGGAATAAGATTGGCCAATGAAAACAAGGAACAAGTAGAACCAATCAGATAAGGGAATGAGTTGGACCAATGAAAGCGGGGAATGAATTGGACCAATCAGATAAGGGAATGACTTGGATCAATAAAAGCGACCTATGAGATGGACCAATTAGTGAAGGGAATGAGAATGACTAATAAAAACGGGGAATGAGTAGAACCAACGAGATGAGGGAATACGTTGGACCATTCAGAGACGCGAATGAGTTGGTCTAATCAGGGAAGAGAATGAGTTAGACCAATAAACAAAAGTATGTAGATAGACCAATACGAGAAGAGAATGAGTTGGACTAATAAAAGCGAGGTGTGGGCTGCACCAATCAGAGAAGGGAATGAGATTGGCCAATGAAAACAGGGAACGAGTAGAACGAATCAGATAAGGGAATGAGATTGACCAATAAAAACGGTGAATGAATTGGACCAATCAGATAAGGGAATAAGTTGGACCAATGAAAGAGGGGAACGAATTGGACCAATCAGATAAGGGAATCAGTTGGACCAATGAAAGAGGGGAATGAATTGGACCAATCAGAGAAGGGAATGAGTTGGACCAATAAAAGCGGGATATGAGATGGACAAATAAAGGAAAGGGATGAGATTGACCAATGAAAACAGGGAATGAGTAGAACCAATCAGACAAGGAAATTCGTTGGACCAATGAAAGCTGGGAATGTGCTAGTCCAATCAGACGGGGGAATGACTTGGACCAATAAAAGGCAAGCAATGAAATGGACCTATCATAGAAGGGAATAAGATGCACCATTGCAAACGTGAAATAAGTAGAACCAATCAGTGGGGGAATGAGATGGACCAATGGAAACGGGAAATGAATAGAACCAATCATGGGTTGGACCAATGGAAGAGGGGAATCAGTTGGACCAATCAGGGAAGGGAATGATGGGTTTTATTGGTCAATCCTTTCCCCTTCCCTAATTAGTCCAATTCTTATCTCGCTTTTATTGGTCCAACTCATTCCCTTCTCTGATTGGTCCAATTCATTTCCTCCTCTGATTTGACAAGCAAATTCCCCGCTTTCATTGGTACAACACATTCCCTTATCTGATTGGTTCTACTCATTCCTTGTTTCCATTGGTCAACCTCATTCCCTTCCCTGATTTGTCCATCTCATGCCCCGCTTTTATTTGTCCAACGCATTCCCTTCTCGGATTGGTCCAATTCATTCCCCTCGTTCATAGGTCCAACTCATTCCCATATCTGATTGGTCCATCTTATTCTGTCATCTGATTGGTTCTACCTATTCCACAATTGTCATTGGTGCTTCTAATTCCCATCTCTGATTGGTACATCTCATACCTCGCTTTTATTGGCCCAACTCATTCTTTTCTCTGATTGGACCAGCACATTCCCCGCTTTCATTGGTCTACCTCATTCCCGTATCTGATTGGTTCTACTCATTCCTCGTTTTTATTGGTGAATCTCATTCCTTGACCTGATTTGTTCCTCTCATACCCCGCTTTTATTGATCCCACCCCTTCCCTTCCCTTATTTGTCCAATTCATTCCCCTCTTTTATAGGCCTAAGTCATTCTCTTATCTGATTGGTTCTACTAATTTCCCGTTTTGGTGCGACTAATTCTTTTCTCTTATTGGTGTGTCACATTCATTGATTTTATTGGTATATCTCATTCCCTTCTCTGATTGGTCCAACTCATTCCTTGCTTTTAATGGTTAATCCCATTTCCTTCCCTGATTGGTCCAATTCCTATCTCGCTTTTATTGGTCCAACTCATTCCCTTCTCTGGTTGGTCCATTTCATTCCCCTCTTTCATTGGTCCCCCTTGTCCCTTCCCTTATCTTGTCGGTTCTACTTATACTCTGTTTTATTGGTCCATCTCATTCCTTGATTTTATTGGACCAATCAGCGAAGGGATTGGCTATTGAAAACGTGGAATGAGTAGAACCAATCAGATAAGAGAATTAGATTCACTAAACAGAGGAGGGAACGACTTAGACTAAAAAAAACAAGGAATGACTTAGAACAAGAAAAGCAAGGAATAAGATGCATCTATCGGAGAAGGGAATAAGAAGCACCAATGAAAACGTGGAATAACGTGGAACCAATCAGAGGAGGGTATGAGATGGACCATTGAATACGGAAAATGAGAATTACAAGCACCAATAAAAACTTGGAATAAGTATTACTACTCAGCTAAGGGAATGAGTTGGATTAATTGAAACGGGGAATTAGCTGGACCAATCAGAGACGGGAATGAGTCGGTCCAATTAATGCAGGAAATAAGTTACACCAATGAAAGCAAGGCATAAGATCTACCAGTCAGAGAAGGGAATTAGAAGAACCAATTATAATGTGGAATAAGAAGAACAAATCAGAGGAGAGAATTAGATGGACCAATGAAAACGGGAAATGAGCAGAACTAATCAAATAAGGGAATGAGTTGGTTCTTTGAAAGAGGGGAATGAACTGGACCAATCCGAGAAGAGAATGAGTTGGACAAAAAAAACGGGGTATCAGATGGACAAATCAGGGAAGAGAATGAGGTTGACCAATGAAAACGTAGAATGAATAGAACTAATCAGCTAAGAGCTGGGAACGACTTGGACCAATAAAAGAAAGGAATGGCTTGAATCAATAAAAGCTAGGAATGAGATTGACCTTTCAGAGAAGCGAATTACAAGCACCAATAAAAACGTGGAATGAGTAGAACTAATCAGCTAAGGGAATGAGTTGGATTAATTAAAACGGGGAAATGAGTTGGGCCAATCAGAGACGGGGATGAGTTGGTCACCACCAAGCACCAATGAAAATGTGGAATAAGTAGAGCCAATCAGAGGTGAGAATTATATGGACCAACGAAAACGGGAAATGAGTAGAACCAATCAGATAAGGGAATGAGTTGGACCAATGAAAACGAAAAATGTTTTGGACAAATGAAAGCGGGTAATGAGTTGGACCAATCAGAGAAGCGAATGAGTTAAGCCGATGAAATGGTCTATGAATGTTGGTTGGGCCTGTGTACGAGGGGAATGAATTGGACCAATCAGGGAAAGGAATGGGATTGACCAATGAAAACGGGAAATGAGGGGAATTATTGAGATAACGGAATGAGTTGGACCAATGAAAGGGGGAATTTGTTGGATCTATCAGAGGAGGTAATGTCTTGGAGCTATAAAAGCAAGGAATGGCTTGGACGAAGAAAAGCAAGGAATGAGATGGACCAATCAGATAACAGAATTAGGAGCACCAATGAAAACGTGGACTGAATAGAACTAATCAGCTAAGGGAATGAGTTGGATTAACGAAAACGGAAAATGTGTTGGACAAAGAAAATCGGGTAATGAGCTGGACCAATCAGAGAAGCGAATGAGTTAGACCGATGAAATAAGGTTCAACTCATTCCCGTAACTGATTAGTCAAAATCATGTCCCGTCAATTTCATTCCCTTCTCTGAATGGTTCATCTCATTCCCTGCTCTTATTGGTCCAACACATTCCCCGCTTTCATTAGTCTTACTCATTCCCTTATCTCATTGGTCTAAATCATTCTCCGCTTTCATTGGTCCAACTCATTCCCTTAGCTGATAGGTCTACTCATTCCCCGTTGTCATGGTCTATTTTATTCCCTTCTGTGATTGGTCCATCTTATACCTTGCTTTGATTGGTTCAACTCATTTCCTTCTCGAATTAGTCCAACTCATTCCCCGCTCTAATTGGTCCTCCTAAACAAAAAAAAAATGGACATCTTTCTTTTTTAAAAAAAAAAAAAAAAATCTGAGATAATTTATGGTTTGACGTGATGATCATAATAAGGGTTTAAACTAATTTAGTCCCTTTTTCTGATTGGCCCAAACTTATTCCTCCTCTGATTGGCCCAAACTTATACCTTCTCTGATTGAATAAGTTGAAACATCTTTCTTTCTAATTGGTTCAAATCATTTCTGTTCTGACTGGACAACTAATTAAATATTCTGATTGATCCAATTTATTTCTTTTTTGATTAGTGAAACATATTATCTAGACCAACCAAATTTATTGTATTTCCATATTGGTCAAGAGCAGAGTTGACATTTCGGTAATATTTCTTGGGGTTTTGGAAATCGTGGTAGGTGGAAGTGTGACCCCTATTATGTTTGTTTGCGATTCTCCAAGTGATAATAACACCTGTAGATAAGTTTGAGAATACCGGCTCCCTTCTTTACCAATGCCCAAGAACGGACGCTTATTTATTTCCTCCAAAACAATTCTCATCCAATTTTCGACCGGATGATCTTAGCTGGAGAAAATCGTGGTCAAAATGTTGAATGTTTTTGATTCCTTCGTTTGATCGTTTTTCACTACTGGCCTCAGTTTTCTTCTGGTTGGTGCGTTAGTGATTGCTCTGTGACGTGGTGCCCTGCGTGGCGTGAGAACCTGTTGTCTACCTCTTTGGACTGAGTTACATTTTTATGTTTCATATTCAATTCGGAATTCGCACTACTTTTAAATAATTACTATCCACAAAAGATAGTCAATTTTCTTCTCCATTTTGGATGTAACAGTTTTCTTATACAATTTAAGATTTTTATTCTTTCGTTTTTTTTCCCCGTGGTCGGTAGGCCTTGTTTAGGAGAGGCGTCGGTTGCTAGGGGAGTCTGGAATAAGATGGCGCAGGAAGCACGTGCCAGAGAAAAGTTTTTTTTTTTTTTTTTTTTTTTTTTTTTTTTTTTTTTTTTTTTTTTTTTTTTTTTTTTTTTTGCAAGTATGGGGTTTCCAGCTTTTATGGAGTGACTGAGGCGTCCTTTTATTTAATAATGAAAATGAAAATCCAGTAGCACGAGGAGGCGGCATTTGTTTTCCCCGTTTATCGATTTGGCCGAAAATGTGATTGGAACTTCATGTGGTAGGCATCTAGAGCTTATTTGTGGGACAAATGTGTGAGTAACCCATACACTATTATCTTCTGCTGGACACCAGGCTCCACGTTTTATTTATTTCCAGGCCTCATTTAAATTTTGTCGTTGGATTACTGCCATGAGTGCAAGTAACTATATTGAAGTGTATAACTTGAAAATTTGGGAAAAGTTTAAGTTTACTATCGCTAAATAAGTAATTGCCAATGCCAAATTACTAAAAGTTTGTGTTGTTGTAATTTGATATTGGTGGCTATGCCAGTTTATGGAATTGTATATGTAGTTGCAATTCTAAATTTCTTCAGTACGTGTTTTCAATGCCAAATTATTGGATAGATATGGATTTCAGTCTTATCGTAATGTATTATTTACAAGTAGTTATTGGCAAGGCCAGACTATTGAATTTTATGAGTGTTGAGAATTGTGTCTTTTCCCAAATTGAATATTATATTTGATATATATATGTATTTATACCTTTATCGAGAGTCTATTTTTGCTTCTTCCCAGATTACTGATTATATCTGGTGTATGTTTATGCTTTTATTGAGAGTCTATATTTGCTTCTTCCCAGATTAATAATTATATCTGGTGTATGTATATATATATATATATATATATATATATATATATATATATATATATTTATTTATGCTTTTATCGAGAGTCTATTTTTGCTTCCTCCCAGCTTACTGATTAAATCTGGTGTATGTTTATATGTTTATGCTTTTATTGAGAGTCTATATATGCTTCTTCCCAGATTAATAATAATATCTGGTGTATATACAGATATGTATATCTATCGATACTTTTACTGAGAGGCTATTTGTGCTTTTTTTCAAAATATTAATTATATTGAACATATTTATATTAATCCTTTTACTGGGAACCTACTTGTGATATTTCTAAATATTAATTATATTTAGAATATATATATAACATTTTTGGGGATCTTCGTATATTTTCTTACATATCTCTAAAACCGTTCAAATATTTACTATAAGCTTAAATTTATAAACTCTAGGCCCTCGGACGTAGACCAAACGCAATAAAATAAAAAGTAAAAATCATTATTTTTTTTAACGAATTTATTTTCTATTTTTTTCCTTATCTCCTTTGCCCTGAAAAAATAAGCATCATTTCACTAGTTTAAGTCTCTTTTTATTGTAATTCTAATCATTGCAAAAAGTAAAAGCAATTCTGACTCCATAAAATATTTAAATATTTACAGTTAGTAGTAAATAATTAGAAATATTAAATAATTAACAATACTCTAATTCGGGATCTGCACTCAGAGCTCATGATTTTCCAATAATTCAAATCCCCGACTCAAAAAGGAAGGCGAATTTTCAAAATTTTTCCAATACTCTAACGGTCCTGTTTTATTGTGGAAGAACAATAGAAACTATGATTTTAATTGCTCATGAACCTGAGCTTATCATGAATATTGCCCTATATTGAAGTTTAATATGATAAAGGTTAAAGGAGATGAACGTCATAAAGTTAATAAATAATTTAATGACGACACACCTTCCACCTTTATTGATTAATAAATAATATTCCACCTTCATTACAAAGACATTATGTTGAGGGAATTATTGCTCCCGTTTTAAGTAAAAAGCTCTCTCTCTACATTTTCATAACAAACAACATCAAAGAATAACGTTAAACTATCAAAGAATACTAAAATTCAATACATAGCTTCTTTACTACGTAGAATGTTTAGGAAGACAGTGACGAAATAATTGCAAAAATAAATAAACAATGTTTCTTATTATTTATTACTCTTTTGTCAAACAAACGCGTGAAATGGAAAAATGACACAATATTTTCGAAAACCCGTTCTTTAACTAACTCCAAAAACAGATGTTATACATAGGCTGACCAACAAAACCAAAGTATAATGATAATTATGCCTTTGAATTTACATGAAAAATATATTTTTTCTCAAAAAATTAATTAATTTACTTTTGTAATTCTCAAGCTTCGTCATTTCTATTTTGACAGGGATGAAGATTTATTTCATGAATAAAAAAAAAAAAAAAAATGGTCCGAAGCTTCCAAAAAATGTCTTATATCATCCTTTGAGAGTGATGAATATTGGTCGCCATATCTTGAACTTTTATTATTCCTTTTTTTATTAGTGTTATTTTTTATTTTTATTATTATTTTTTTTTGTTTATTTTTTTTTTATTTTATTTTTATTTATTTTTTTTTCTTATTTTTTTGGTTGGCCATCATATTAATAGACCAATTATTATACTAATCAAAGCCCTATTTTATCACCTATCATCGGATTATATTTAATTTTCAGATTATGACCAATTACTTTATTGTATTTCTTATTATTATTTATCTTCAACTTTTTTTTTATTGTTTTTATTTTTTGTTATTCAATAAAGCAGATCACTCTTGTTGCGAAGCTCTCGAAACCAATAAATACATAATTATTATTTCTTTGATATGAAAATTAATTAAATTAAGTCGAAGGATAATCAAGTCCTTGTTTCTACTAAAATATCGAAATAATCATTACTATCTTTATAATGTCGTCTCATGGACTCTCCTATTAGCTCATTATATATACATATACACACATACACACACATATATACATATATATATATATATATATGTGTGTGTATATATATGTATATATATATGTGTATATATATGTATATATATATGTGTATATATATGTATATATATATATATATATATATATGTATATATATATATGTATATATATATATATATATATATATATGTATATATATATATATATATATATATATATATATATATATATATATATATATACGTGTGTGTGTGTATACATGACATTGGCCACCATTGTTGTTCTTTCACCAAGAAACTTAAAAGATACTTAAATGCGATTTAATAAAAGGGTTGTATTAATTTCTTATATTGAAAAATAAAAATTAAGAGTTATACTGCACTATTTAAAACACATCGACATGTATCGCACAGTTTAAGTATTAAGAAAACATTGATATATATATATATATATATATATATATATATATATATATATATATATAATGTGCCGTATGGTCAAGAATCAGATACCTCTACAGTATCTGCCCCTCTGGGCCCTTGTTTCTTGTTAAGGGACTGATTTTATATATATATATATATATATATATATATATATATATATATATACACACACATATATATATATATTTGTGTATGCATGGACTGGCATGCATATAGAAGAAAGTATATAGAAGCGTATATAAAATCAATTACACCAAGACGTTAAGTTGAAAAGTTATTCCAATATTATAAATTCGTATATTAAGCTTTCATTTTAACTGTTTATTTTATAGCCGTCAATGTTCATCCTAAAACCACTTCATTAATTAACAGATTTTATGTATGATTTCCTAAGAAATAAAACTAGTTTGTCACCACTTATGTTTTATAGTACATTTTATTTTTAAGTGGCAGTTCTTGAGAAATGTAAGAGCGTATCTCCCTTGTTGCGGGGCTCTAAAGAAATAAATTTAAAAAATGAAAAGTAAAAAATATAACGGAGAAGTATATAACGCTTGCTGATTTTTTAATCCCAAACGATTGTTATCAAAACCCCAATATAATATGTGTGGAGTTGTTGCATTTCTAGACAGGCTTATCTCCAACCCATGAGGATTTTTAGAAATTTATTCATACATTTGTGACAGTGATGAATTGGCGCCACATCAATAAAAAGTGATCCAGAAAGAATTGGAATTTGAAAAGGAATTGATCAAAATTAAATACTAAAACTCGTAGTGACGACGATATGTTTCAAAACAGAAAAACAGCCAGAGTCAGAAAACGAAAGTAGTGAAAATTACGAACTCGGCCTAGCAACAAGAACTTCTTTTCATTTTACGTATTTTGTTCTACTTTTATTACTAAAATTTATTACAAAAACAACTAGCGATGAAAAAATTACTTGATAGGCGTTTTTGTTAGGAACTTAGAGGGCTTATTATCGGCTTCCACTGTTTCATTTACAGGTAGTTTGAAGTGGAAAATCAAATTCAAGGTTTTTCAACATGGCGAACATTTCTTAAGACATTTGACATTCATCCCAACACTTGGATATCAACATTTTAGTTACGTTTGGAGTTGAGAAAGCAATACAAAAAGATATTTTATCAACAGGCATGATTGGTTTCGAGATTATCTTGAAAATAGTTGAAAAATTGTGGTAGTTAGAAAAGTGCAAGGCATACATTCGGCTGCATGTGTAACTTTTGATAGAGCAATCTCATTAGAAGTCATTGTTTTATATACAAAAGTATGTTCCTTTATACGGATTTTTGTTTTGCTTTTTCCACAGTTTATTATTTTTTTAAAAATTGTTTTCAGCAGTATAATACAATACATTATTGTATTGTAAGCCTTAGGCCTTTTTCTACTATTGTCTATAATTTCCAGACCTTGGGGGGAGGAACACACACTTAAATTCGCTACTCAATTACTAAAATAATAACAACAATAAAACATCCCGCGGGTGACTCGTGGAATATGTGATTATATTTTTTACAAAATATTACACAAATCTATTACAAATTTTCCAAATGACACTTAAAATAAGAATGTTATGGAAAAGCACAGAGAAGATCCATCTTCTGCGAGTTGGACATTTTTAAGTTCTTTAAGCCGTAAAATGATTTTTTTCCAGGATAACTAGTCATAAAAAGTAAGAATGACGGCATTTTGTTTATTTAATTCCCCGTTTCTAAATAGCTAGCGGAACTATGCGCTGACAATCGACACTGTTGGTTTCGGCTAATCAACCATTCTGGGTTTATTAATTTTTTAAAATAAATCAACAGGAAAGTTGAGGTCTTATATTGGTTGTGGGCTTCTAATAATATGCTAAAAAGTCTGTTATATTGAACGGTTCATTATAAAGTTTTTTTTATAAACGCTTCCCTTCTAAGAATTCCTTTTTTTATATTTATTATAAAATTTTTATTATTTATTATAATCATTATAAATTATAAATTTTGTTATTATAAATTATAAATTATATTTTATTATTAAATTATAAATTATATTATTATTAAATTATAAATTATAAATTATATTTTATTATATAATTATAAATTATAAATTATAAATTTTTATTATTTATTATAAATTATTATAAAATTTTTCATATTTATTGGGGTTCTCCTCATTGAGTTTCGTTTCCTGACAGTGAAAATATATCTACGAATTAAAATGGACTAATAGTTTCACTAACTCTGTCTCCATGAACTTCTTAAGTTCAAAATACTTATTTTCATAAAAAATAGTTATTTTTCATATTTAATTTATCTTCAAGTAAAGGAGAACTAGTGATATGTAACGTTTTCTCCTAGGCGATGTGTAGCATTCCTTGAACAGATGGAGACTATCTTTGACCTAAGTTCTGCCGGGTGCGATCCTGCCGTGATAACGCTGTATTCTCTGGTCTGCCATTTTAACGAGGGCATCATTTAATGTGAAGGATGAGCTTAATGTGATTGTACATGTTTAATAACGTACGGTACCATTTTTTTAAAAGAACATTCTCAAATCTCCACGTTTCATTAACTGCAATCGATATATTTTCTCTTGTTGATAGAGTCGTTACTTCATTGAACCTAAGTTAAATAGGGGGAGAGCCAACAGAAGGCCAGGAAGGAACGCATTACATCGCAATGAGAGGATAGGAATATTTGTTTATTATTGTCATCGCTGCCAGAAGAAACCATTTCTTCAGTACTCACCAGAACCTCAATGACGTTCAAGGTGATTTGCCTAGAAATTTATGAGCGCAAACGATTCTTAATCGTTTCTGGGAAGTTGGCATTACATCTTATGCCCCTTTTAGACAACTTGCCCGCCACCAGCAGAAGACTCTTTTGCATCGACCGCCTAGTAGTGGACACAAACTGGTATGCTGTCATGCTCTGGCGTTTCTGTGTATATAGTTATAGGGAATGACGAAGAATCTATAGAGAACAAGTACAATGTTTTAGTTCATGCTTCCCTCCGGTGCAGTTTGGAGGAGGTGGTATAACGATCTGGGCTGGCAGTACCACCGGTGGAGGCTCAAGAAATTATTGAGGAATACGTGCCCAATAAAGGATCTTGTAGCGACGCTACTACTTGAGTTGTAACTAATCGCGATTCCTACCTCCCTACCTCTTTGGATAGCCTCCGAGATTCTGAGTTTTGGCGCGTCAGAGGATTTTTTAAAAAAAACGTGATGTCAGTTGTGGAAGACTTGGAAATTTTCTTATATATGTTTAGAGATGTGAAAGTGCGTACCGCTTTAATGTTAATCCTAAATAGTAAATGCAGGCCTGCAGGTAATAAAATTATTAGTTATGGTGCACCAATAATTATTGTGAATACTCACTTAAGTTATGCATTTTTAGGATTGCTATTTTTGGGAATGCATTATCAAATTATTATTATTATTATCACGTTATTACTATTATCATTACAGCTCTTTCTATAATTACGTTGTGCATGCTCAGTAGAGTTGATCTGTTTGTTTATTTATTGTTAGAAGTTTAGTGAATGAGAAGTAATCTATTTTTTTTTTTTTTTTTTTTTTTGCATCTGTATTACTATATATTATGTTATTTATTGGTAAAGAAGAGATATATAATTTTTATAAACATTTACTCGGTGAAATAATTTCATTCCCAGAGTCCGTAATGTAAACAACCACCAAAGAGGTTACAATCTCATTGTGAGAGATTTTCGATTTCTTGACGTGAACACTCGCCCCCATCAAGATAACGACTACAACAAGAGTGGTTCATCAAGTTTTAGAAATCCTGGGAGTTTCCCTCTGCCCCTTATCCCGTTGTCTCCAGATCTGAATAACATTGAGCAAATGTAGGATTATGTGCACAGTAGGCTTTTCAATCACCATCCGTAGCCAATTGACCTTCAACAACTGGGTGCAGAATCTCTGAAGGGAAATTCCTCCAGAAACCAGTGTCAACATTATTGCATCTAATAGGTGCATGTAGGCTATGGTTAACAGAAGAAATTATTCTAAGTAATAATTGTTTCAAAAAATTATTGCGTTCAGAAGAAAAAAAATGGCAACTAAAACGTTTTATTTTGTTATGTTTTAAAATCTCCGAATTGAATTTTATTGCAGCCAAAAAAAGAGTAACCGTTTCTAATAAATATCAATGCAGTTCAAAATATAAATAAAATGTATTAGTTTATAAAACTCTAGTTATTGTAAATATCAAACCACCAAATTAGCAATACTCTAATTCATTTTTTCGCAGATTAGTTGAAAACTTGTAATTAATTTCCCTAAAATGAATGATGGCTACGGATATTCTTTATGAATACCCGCAGCCATAAAAAATTAATAGACAATAAATTTGTAAAATATATGGAATTTGTTAGTATAGTGCATACTTTTCTTAGCTTAAACTCTGAATCAGGAAGAGACAATTAGGGAGCAACATTAAGTTTTAGAGGTTACTATCTATCAAGAATGTCTGACCATGATAATGTCCTTGAGACTGACCACTCGTGCTCAATCAATTCAATTCCTTTCTCAAGTAGAAACTTGTCGAAAATTATACAGTAACATACATAATGTCTGGGGCACTTCTTTTAGATTACAGGCATATGTAAACACCCTAAATTCATTTTTTTAAGTATTGTATCTTGAAAATCTTCGGTTACACGCATTAACAAGATAATAGTTCTTCCGGGAATTTGATACAGACGGTAGAATACTGAAGAATGGAGTTTTAAAGCAAAAGTTAAATTAAAAAGCTAGCCAGTCGTCTAGTGTTATTAATCTTGCGTAAAAATATCCTTGAGACCGTTCTGATTATGTCTTAAATCCCCCCGTGAATATTTTTACTTTCTTATTTTTTGAGGTGTCCATGTAGAACTGCATATAACGAATGCCTCTTAATATGGCAGTATTAAAAAATCAAATACCGAATACCTTTTCATTGTCTTGAATCAAAAAAAAAAAAAAAAAAAAAAATATTTACTGTCTCTCCTTCATTCTAACAACATTTGTTTATCGATTGACTTTGCACTTTGCGTTAAAATTAGGCAAAACTCTAATGAAGATATAAAATATATTTATTTATTAATTTTATGTATATGTATATATATATATATATACATATATATATACATACATATATATATATATATATATATATATATATATATATATATATGTAAACATTTGGACCGCTGTTTATTATCTATGGGTTCTAAAGCGTGGACATTTCTAGTTAACACGCTAACGCCTTAGATTCATATGCGGGAAATGGTGGGTCCGATCCCCATCGGTAGCAGGAATTTTCAAAGTCAAATGAATGTATTCTTAAATGCACGGTCAGTTAGAGCTGTTTTATTTGCGTTTCCTACTTATTTTTTGCATGCTGTTTAATTTTTTGTTTAACATGTGATGAGCTCCTATGTAGGAAGGTTTACAATCATTACATATAACTTTATGAACATTGTATTTTTAGGTAAACTTTATTGGTGCTAATTTGTTGTTGAGGTTATAATGTCCCCTGAAGAGGCTTGGAGCCCACGAAACAAGTAGGGCATTTATTTCATAAATTAGTACAAGAAAAAGAGAATGGGTCTCCTTGCTGTTAAGTAAATGAATGATAGATGAAACACCAACTCTCTATCGATGTAGGTCTTTGATAGGAACCAAGCACCATTTGGCACTATTTGGAGTACTTTGTTTTCATATGTTTGTGAACATTTTATGTGTGTATTACTGTAAATACCATATAGTTTTAATATTTGCGTTAGTAGCGCCAAATCAAACTGTGTATAAGCAAATCAGTATGAGAAGTATTATCGATTTGAGAAGAAGTATACCAAAAAATTATATCGGGGAGTTTTTCTATTTATAACACTCGTGTATAAGCTTCTTTCATGTTTTTGTTAATGCGCTGCACCGACGTACTCTGAGAGTAAAAAGAAGATGCAAAGCCCAAATTCTTTTTTTTAAATTTATTTGTGAGCATCCGCAACGAAGGCGATTTGCCTTCCCTACGTCTAGTGTATATCTTGTATGTATTGCTACTAATTCGTGCTCCTGGCTATTGTGCAGAATTGTGGCATTTCAATAGCAGATGCAGAATTTTGTCAACTCTTCTGCTCTATATTGTTAGAAGAGTTTTTTAAGGCAAAGTTTTATAAGGCTCTTACCATCAACATTTTTTGGCACTTGTGTACTAGTAAACGGAGCTGCGCAATTGATTTTATCATATGAAATGAAACTTTTAAGCCGTCGCAACATTCATATTCTCCATGAAAATGGATAAATATTAAATTAGGATAAGAAGAACTCTCAATTAAATGAGTTTAGATCATAATACATTTTTGAAATAATCAAGGAGTTCATTGTATTATGTTTTAATTAAATTATATTTTCTGTACTACGCCTCAATATTACTAAAGTACCGAAGCAGATCCTTAGCTCAGATAAAAAACCAAATTTATTTGTAAACTGAAAGCCTCTTAAGCCACTGGATACCTATTATTGGTCACTCATTGTTGATCTGAATTTTCACCGTTTGTAATCTACTATTGTCTATTGGTATACAGTTATTTCAGCTTATGGGTCCAGAAATTGTTTCATTGAGCGAATATATAATTTAAACTAAGACTGTAACCCCTCCACCCCCTAAAAAAATGTTTCATTCCCAAATGAAATTAAAAAATAAATAGTATTGTGATCCCTCTTGAATATCATCCAAATAAACTGCTCTCTGGTGTCTATTAACTCTAGACGGTTATCCAGAATACTAAGAAGTATAAATGAGCAAATTCATGTAAATCATTTATTAATTTTGTTGTAATGCAAGAAATTCCTTTATCAAACGGACACTTTACTTTTAATTCAACAGTGTATTAGTTCAATAATCACAAACAAAATAAAAAATAGACATTTTATTGTACTTTTGAGACTCTTATCCCTTTTTCTGTTTCTGTATCTTGCAAGATACAGCTTTTCAAAGGTCCCTAGTGATTGATAATTCGTAATTTAGCGGGGGTTGCAACTTGAAATATGACAAGGAATATTTGTTTCGCTAACTTGTTTCAAATAAGGAAATAGCTGGGAAGGAAGTTAACATAATTTTAAGATTGCGACTTCACCTACATGGCCGTGCCAGATTCGAAGGTAAGTATTCTTGTTTTTATAACTACCATGACAATGGAGTTATTTTAAGTTGATGTTTTTCAATGGAAGCCAATGTTTATTATAATCAGATTTTTAATTATATCACAAAATTTTTATGACACAGGATCTGTCACCAGTTGGCATATGTTATTTAAATTGAGTTAATGTTTTATAATAAAAAAATGTGCTTACTTACATGCTTACATTGTTAAATTTTTATCATTTACACCCCTCCCTCCTTTTAACCAAACAAAAAAAAATACATATCTATTTAATTTTTATGTGATATATAGTTAATCAAGAACCTTGATCACTCGCCACCATAATCCGGCAATGTATCCTATAAGACACATCATCAGCGTAACTACGCTAATATGGCTGGTTGATTTTTTCCCCTTTTTTTCATTGGAATAGATTCCATCTTTTGGTCCCATGAAAAAAATTTATTTTGTTCAATCATTTTGCAATTCTGCCAGATAAAGGGTTAAAAGGATAAACATCCATTTATAAAGTATAGCAAATAGTATAATTAGCACAAAATGCAGGATCAGTAGATAAAACCCACTACATTATTCATGTAATCATTATTATTGAATTTCAATTTCAACATTTAAAGTGCATTTAATTTGAACATTGAAAGTGAATTAGCTCTAAAGCAAATTTTATGCTGATTTAAAAAAAAAGTAATGTAACGTTGAAAAATAATGTGAGCAAGCAGAGATTTTTTTATTATTTTTAAATACCCTTTTGAACAGCGTATGTCTGGAAGACAAGCAGATAGAAACTTGCGGTTCGCAGTATTTAACTACATATTTGGTCTAGCCCCCCCCCCTTGAATATTGTCCGCAGCGTACCATACGCCCTGCGTACGAAAGTGATTTCGTTCAGCTTTTTCTGCAGAATTGAGCAAAGCCAATGGTAAAGAATCAAAATACATAAAAAAAATACAGAGGCCAGGTATTAAGTACGTTCTACAATTGTAATAGAAATATAATATAAAGAGCTATCAAAAAGTATCATTTCGTAAAGATTAGGCTTTCAAATAAACAATATAATTTACAGGATCAGCGTTTTCTTAATCTTTCCTAATAAAATAATGAATTTGACTAATAGGGCATCGAACTGCGAGATGCTGTAAGCAATTTATTCCTTGATTCATGGATTGTTAAAGCAGCTTATACAATCCCTTCCAGGCAAGCAAAAAATAAATAAATAATTGTTTCAGTCCATCTTCCTGAAAGTTGTGATTATCTTCCTTCACCTTGAACTTTCCGAAAGCCTCTAAATTATTTTGAATTCCTGCACGAGCAGCCGAGCCAACATCCGAATATCGTAAAAATCATTGTATTATGAGCGACACAGATTGATTGTTTTGTTAAAAAAAATAATTGATGGATTCACATTAATTTATTATTTCCTATTGCTATTTCTATTTAAAGATTAAACCCGACATGACCAGAGAGGCAGGCAAAGATAAAAATCTTTTTTATTAAAAACCACCCTAATGCTGAATACGGACCCCAGATAAAACCAGGGGTGAGGGTTGATTGTGAGGGGTGAGAAAATCTATGCGTGAGATTAATATACCCAAGAAATAAAGTAAAAATAAATTGACCGACAGATGGATACATGAGAAGTTCAAGCGGACCGACGGTATATAAGAAGAATAAACGATATTGTTTAAAAGATTGTGTAAAATAATTACAAGAACCAAAAGTCGCCCATGTATTACCACCACAACCCAGCATTGTCTGGGAATGATGGATAAAAAAGGGCGTTATAGAATGTATTAGGATCAGAAGGTTGGTAATTCTTCGAGATATTAAACAAAAAGAGCCTTGCCGTCAAAATCAATATTTTATAGGACACATAGTACAAAGACATTTTTCAAAGAGGAGATTATGTTCTTGCGAGATTGATGGGCTTAGCGCTGACCAGTATTTCTATTCATTTATATTATATAGATTTTAAAATACGGTAGCCTTTTATTTAAGGCCAAGAGCTTAGATTGTCAAAGCTGAATATATATATATATATATATATATATATATATATATATATATATATATATATTAATTCCTCTAAAAGATGACAGAATATCCATTTTTTACTTTTTATGAGAACTTTCAGCGGCAGGGGCTCGATAAAGTAGAACGGCATTCGCTTAATTTTACTGGCAATTCATTTCTATTTTATCTCGATGGATTTGAGTAATGACTGATACCAGGCGTCCCTTGCTACACCTACCTACGCAACGCGGAATAAGTTAGAAACTAAATAATTAATATTCAAATTTAATAACGCAAATCTGTAACTGTTCGGTTTCACAGTTTCGAACTCGTGACCTTCAAACTGTGTGTCCTAGATTATTTTAACTTAGCCTAAAGCACTCCCCGGATCAAGACCTATATGTGTGCCAAGTTTGATCAAGATCGGTCGAACGGTGTGGATTTGTATAAGAAACAAACAGACAGACAAACAGCTGATAGACGATTTTGACCTACCCTGTGACACTCCCCGCATCAAGACCTGCCGGTGTGCCAAGTTTGGCCAAAATCAGTCGAACTTTGTGAATTTGTATAGGGACAGACATACAGACACCAGCTAGACGTTTTTGACCCAGCCTTTAAACGTCCCATATCAAGACCTTCCTGTGTGCCAAGTTTGGTAAATATCGGTCAAACAGTGAGATTTTTTTGAACTTCTTACTACCTTAGATTTTTTTATAAATGAGTGTTGATAACTTATATGTAATTCAGTGAACTAATAGAAACAACCGCCATGACTTTATAGAAAAAATGGTAAATCACAAAAATAGATAACTGATATAGGGTTCGTACAATAATTAAACCACTATTTAGGAAAATAAGTGGAATAACCTATCAGAAATCAATGAGATATGGTTTACTAATACTCTGTGAAATACCGAATTTTGTGCCCTACCTATGGAATATATGACGCTACTACCTGTAAGTGTATCAAGCTAACTGCAAAGTGATTTTCTTCAGATTGAATAAATCGTCTACATTCAGTTAACGTTTCTGGACACCAATATTTAATGGAAAAAAATCACAATGTTTTGTGATATTTAAGGACAATATAATGAGGATAATGTTTCGACTGTTCTCTCAAACGATAAGGTAATTCAAACACTTAACGTATTTATTACTTTAAAAATGGAAATGGCTTTGAAACCAAATTTTACAGACTATAATGAAACAGACTATTTTATGGTTTGGAAATGTATGGTGGCTGCAAACGGCGGACAATTTTCTTACATGGGAAAATGAATGTAGCAAAGTATCGAAACATTGTGAAGAAAAAAAATTAATACCAAGTAAAGGCAGCTTAGAACACAAGGGTAAGACCCATTTCTAATAGGACAATGAACTCAAACACACTAGTCTAATCCCCGAACATGGTAACTTTAGAATTGCCTCCTCCAATGAAGAACTTAAGAAGCATATCTTCGCAGAATGGTACAAGATACCGACTTCTGTGATGTCAAAGGAGGTATCTTCTAAGAAAATATAGTCTCAGGGAAACAGTGAAAGCTAAGAGAAAACCCATAAAATATTAATTTCTTTATTTTAACATCGACATGAAATAAGTTACTTGACATTTAAAGGATTTGTTCAAAAAATTTTGTTTCGTTTTTTTCAACGATTTTTTTTTCTTTTTCTCCTAGTATTGTTTTTTATGTGAAAAATTAAATTAAATCCATCATAAAACTTTGGAATTACAATACTAAATGTTATTACTTGTTTTTATTGGTTAAAAACCCAAGAAGTAAGAATTGAACCTTCTATTTGCTCAAGTTAACTTAAAGTTTCCAGAAACTTTTGTAAGTAGTTTATATCTTGACCGAAAGAGATACGGGCAGAGTAGTATTGTAGTAAAGCGGAAAGAAGGAAGGGAGAAAAGGTAGTTATAAGGCGCGAGGTGTTTGTAAAGGCTTATTGTCCCAGAAGGGCTAAGAGAGCTGATTGGGCCCAAGGAAACCAGGCAAAGCCAACCTATTAATCCTCATTCTATCGTCTCCTCTAGTGGCTATTCAACAGTTTGTATTCGCCATTTCTAGACTTCGGGGTAAGCTTTGTATTTGGCCCCTCCGCTTCTAAGGTAACTCATCTAATAAATGTTTATATTTCCCAGATTTGTATAATGGACCTTCATCGTTCCGATATAAATTTATGAAGAAAAGAATATTTACATAAATGCAAGTTCCAATTATTACATCAGCTCCTAAAGTACCTAATAGAAAACAATACGGACAAATTAACGTTTTTATCTATTTGTATCGTAATTATGCGATGATAAAGGGTCTCTTGTGGGGAGAGGATATTAAAATAGGAATTCCTACAACTGAACTGCATCAATCGTAACGTATATTTTATCCCACAAAAAAAGGTCCTACCATTTAATTTGATTTATTGTTTACTTTTAATTGCATATATGTATGTATTTAGAGACAAAATTGTTGGAATCACTTTTTTTTTTTCCACAATTTTGAACGTTTATAATTTATTTATTTAATTATTTACTGAGGCCCACAACAGCAAAGTAATTTGCCCCATAAAAATAATTAATAAAAACAGTATAAAATAGATGTAGTATAAGTAATTTTCGAAATAAATAAATAATTAAATTTACTATATTAAATATGAGAAAATTGAGATAATAATAAATAATGAAATAATTTATTGCAAGATTAAAATCTGTATTGTAGGTTATTTAATATAAAATTTTATTTTACGTAAGTGTAGTAGAACGGTAACAATGTGAGGACATTGTTTATAATTCAATTTACTTAAATGTATTATGTAATAATATTTTTACGCGCCTTCGATTCTTATGCAAGAGATGCGGGTTCGAGTTTAGTGCAGGCGGGCAATTTTATTCATTTCAGGCCCGTTGAAGGAATTCCCGAATTCATCGTGGGTGTTTTGTAGCAATCTATAAATAGCCCTGCCCTAATGGCCTGGATGTCGTTGCACCGTAAAAAATAATATTGTTAGATACGAACAATATTTAAATATAATGCATTTGTTCTGACTATTTGAAGACACTGACTATTTCACTAGCACACAATGTTCAGAAAAAGTATGTAAGATCACCTATGGCTGTAAATTAGCTTATATCAATTACACACTAAGGCGTTGACGTCCATGAGATATTTCGCACCAAACCTTTCGATCAAGAAGTCTACTTTCAGTGTCAATAATTTTTAATTCCTCTCACAACCTCCCCCCCATCAAAAAAGGCATCATTTAAATAAAATATAATCAGGTTTTTACTAAATAATATTTTTTTTGTAACCATCTGACCCCCAATTGTTTTTCAACTGCAATCAACATCATCATAGAATGTTCGAAGTAAGCCAAATGTGAGCATAATTGGTTGTGGATGCATAGTAACATAAAATGTCTCATCCATGCCCGAGAAGGTCCATAACAACGATATTGGAATAATTTTGATTCATTAGAAATAATAACGGCTAACCATAACAAAAGTAATAAAGGCGGGTCGAACCTAAGATCAATACAAATTAGTACAAGCTATAATCAAAATGTCATCCGCATTGAATTTGATTGGAACACAAACTAGTGACAACCAAAATAAGAGGTTATACGCGTAAAAGGCAGATGCTTTCGTTGATTTCTTTTTGAATGGTGGTGCTAATGAAGAATTTGTGTCAAGGTGGACCCGAATGCTTTTACCGTGGAACACCGTTAATTGTGCCCTGTCAATGTAATTTATTTTTTGTTCCCTCCTTATCTCAAGGCAGGATGAATATTAGAGAATTTTAACAAAATAAGAAAAATTTGACAATTATTAGATTTAAGATGCACATTTTTTTTTATACGGAGTTTATCAATTTTTTTATTAATTTAGAACCTTGGATCTCTAATTGTGCTATTTTGAAGACATTGCTTTATATTTTTGTAAATTTCTGCCTTCAATTTCCAGAGATGGACGTCAGCAATACTCCAAATTCGTCAGATGTCAAGTCTAATCTTATCAAAGGAACAGCTGATGGAAGATTATTGTAATTGTAAATGAGGCGAGAAGCTGCTTCACCTCAAATATCCTTAATTAATTCCTGGGAATATTAATGATGCAACTCTACTGTAGCTGTTTCAACTATAAATGGCACCGGCCCAACACTATACTAGACCACTCCAAGATCTCCGTCTTCACATTGCTATATCATTTATTATACGAAGATAGAACCAATGATACATGATTTAAATTATTACAAGATTTGAGACGTGTTAAGTTGTTATTGACGCAGGATTATTTTGCTTTTGGATTCTACCTATTCGCGTAAATTAACAAGATTTGAATAATCTCTATAGCTAGGCTCAAAATATTTATGTTTATGCTAGTTTCATCTTGAAACAATCTTTAGTGTCAAGTTAGTTAAAATATTCTGGAAAACATATTATTACTATCGACCTTATTCTTATTAGAAAAATACATTGAAATTCTGTAATATGCAATCTTAAAGATGCTCAAAAAGCCATAATTAAATAAAATATTAATGGAAATAATGATATATGTAGCCAATAACTCGGTTGCTATTAAATATATTGAAGTGCGATTTTAAATTTTGACTTTTCTTTTTACATTCTTCAAAAAGTCATTGCGACACGAATGGTTGGAATGTCAAACAATGCGTACATTATAAAAACTCAGGTCAAGCCCAACACATTTTCCTGATTAATTCTCTTCTGTTTAACTGCTTGGCAAAAAAAAAAAAAAAAAAAAGAAAAAAAAAGCTTAAAACACACACACACACACATATATATATATATATATATATATATATATATATATATATATTTATAGGTATATATATATATACATATATATATATATTTATAGGTATATATATATATATATATATATATATATATATATATATATATATATATAAATGGGATATTATTAAGGGAGAAAAAAAAAAAATGTGGTTGCTCTGGTGAGCTCGGATAGAAGCAAAGGACAAAATATGATGACATATGGGTACAACCCAAACATATTGTAGAAATAATAATAATTAGCCTTACCTTCAGGGCATCCACCTCCAGGTATACGGGATTAAAAGGCGAGAAGAAAGGGAACAGGTTTTAGGAAAAGAATTGAGGGAATTATGGAAGTATCTCAACATTCGCCGGGTAGGAAGGCGTCAAGAAAGGTCCAATATAACAAACATGGGCCGGCTATAGGAATAATAATGCCAAGAACAACTTATAACGCCAAGGGAAGCGGAAATTAACCCATTAAAAGCCACTGGCATACACGTACATAACAAGAGTTGCTTGCGCAGGGACCGGCTATAGGAATAAGAATGGCGGACCAGGCTCTCTTGCCTAAGCACACGGACCAGTGGTACCTAAATCACATACTCCCAATTCGCATAATATATGTCGCGAAACATAAAAATATTTGAATGTCACTCACAATTGATTGGAATTCTAACAATAATTAAACCTAATAATGATAAGTTTTAATAATAATGAAACCTTACAATAATTAATCCTAATTATGATTCAATACCATCAAAAATAACGTACAATATATATATATATATATATATATATATATATATATACATATATATATATATATATATACATATATATATATATATATATATATATATATATGTATATATAAAATCTGTAGTATTTCTGACCCAATTAAGTATATTCCTTTTTGGGGAGTACGTTGCGTAGTTTATTAAAAAATAGCATTTATTTCTCTCCTTTTTTTTTTTTTATTTTATTATTTTTTTTTTTTTTAAACGGCCCATCGACAAATCTGGGCCATTATCGCCCACATTCAGAGTGCAGCGAGGAATTTTGTCAGCGAGCCCTGAGATGAGAAAATTCCTGTCGCCGGTGGGGATCGAACTCACCATCTCCCGCTTATGAATCTAAGGCGCCGACTAGACCACGGGAGACCCCTTCTCTTTTTCTTGTACTAATTTATGAAATAAATACCCTACTTGTTTCGTGGGCTCCAAGCCTCTTCAGGGGACATTTTAAACTCAACAACAAATTATCACCAATAAAGTTTAAAGTTCAAACCTAAAAATACCATGTTTATAAATTTATATGTAATGATTGTAAACCTTCCTACATAGGAGTTCATCACATATTAAACAAAAAATTAAACAGCATGCAAAAAATAAGTAGGAAACGCAAATAAAACAGCTCTAACTGACCGTGCATTTAAGAATACATTCATTTGGCTTTGATAACATAAGATAAGATAGTCGATAAAGATAGAAATAAAATTAATGAGGAATCCAAGAAAATATTCACATTAAACAAAAAAAAAAAAAAATCAGTTTTTTAAAATAAAATATTTTATAATATTTAAAAATAGAAAATAATCAATTTTAAGATATTTATAGACCTGATGACAACTAGCTAACTAGCCTAGCCTCATTCTTAATATCGGTTGCGAATAGACCGCAAGTGAGGGGTGAGTACACAAAACATTTTTATATACTGACAAACATTGGAACTTTAATAGGTACTATTTTCTATAGAATACATATATATATATATATATATATTTAAATATATATATATATATATATATATATATATATATATATATATATATATATTTAATATATATATATATATATATATATATATATATATATATATATATATATAAACCTACACAACTTTACTGATACTTATAAAGCATAAAGAAAAAAAAAAAAAACCTGTTTATTCATCAAGGATGGAAGAAAAATCGAATGGTAAAATTTGGACAGGCACTTGGAGTATTCCATGTAGCCCTTGGCAACATTTTTTAAGTTTTAAAGATTCATTTGTTGTACGCAACCGATAGAGATCCGTTCTCGAACTAACAAATCTTATGACCCACGCGTAAATTACAGGATCTAAAGTTCAGACCCTGTTCTAAGTTAGGACAGGATCTTAACTTGAGTTACACTTGGCCCGACCAAAAGTTAGGGTTCTTCCTACCAGGACATAAAATAAACCGTTTCTTACGATCTAACCCAAGTAAGATTCCAATGTTATAAATACGCTTTAAATAAATTTATTTATTTATAATCTCCAAAGACGATTAGCTCATTAAACTTTGCCTTTTTAGCACTTTCCTCCAAAGGAAAGTAGCTACTGAGGTAGGACTCATGACGGAATTTTTGAAAAATTTCTTCAAATCTTTATCGATCCTACCTAGTAGACACCGAAAATGACCCCCGTTAAAATTTATATATATATATCTATATCTATCTATCTATCTATATATATATATATATATATATATATATATATATATATATATCTGTTAGCACGATAGCTGCCAGAGCTTTTGTTTTTTCGTCACGAAACTTGGTATATAATATTCAATTAGCAAACGATTGAACGAGTTCGTTAACCACCAAAGTCGGTCCACCGGAAGGGGGGGTTTACCCCGAACCCAAAACACTAATTTGACGATGTCAGTCGTAATATTTGTTATATTTCAACGAAACGTGGTATTCGTAGTGGTAATATAGAGAGAAAAGTGAGATATAAAAATGAACTAAATCGGTTCATTAGGAGGGGGGGGGGGTTACTCCGGAAAAATGAGCTGAATCGGTCAATCGGAAAGGGGGGTAATATATTTCAATAGAAAAGCCCGCCAGCCGAAGGTTCACAAAGCCGCCGCAAGGAGCGTTTTCTACCACTAGAGGGATTGTATCCTGTTCCTGCGTTAGATCAAATAACGAAAATATACGATAATATGAGGTTTTTTGTATTTAATACGTAGGTACCATGTGTAAACATAACTCTGGAAGCAAATCAATAATTGAACAGTTACTCATTACAAAATTAAAAGAGAACTATTCATATTTTTATTTTATTTATGTAGGATATTTTAAGCAAATTGTTCTCGAAGGCAGTCTACACTACCCAAATTCTGAGGAAAGTGCTTAGTTATGCAGCTCCTGCGTGACGGACTTTTCTTACTTGGTCACTAAGAATAAAACGTTTATAGAAAATAAATCTCTATACATAAATCTCTCTCTCTCTCTCTATATATATATATATATATATATATATATATATATATATATATATAAATTACGTGTCTGTCTGTTTGTTCCTTATACAAATCCACACCGTTCGACCGATTTTGACCAAACTTATCACACAGGTAGGTCTTGATCCGGGAAGTCTCGTAGGCTAGGTCAAAAACGTCTACCACCCGTCTGTCTTTATGTTTGCTTCTTATACAAATCCACACCGCTCGATCGATTTTGACCAAACTTATCATACAGGTATACCTTGATCCTGGGGGGTGTTAAAGGCTAAGTTAAAATCTCTCAAGGACTCACAGTTCGGAGGTCACGGGTTCGAAACGGTGAACCCGATCAGTTACAGATTTGTGTTATTAGATTTTGATTACTTATTTGGTTTCAAGTTTATTTTGGCTTTTCTAGATGTAGAAATTCTATGTGTAGCATGGCACGCTGGGTAACAGCTAGTTTTACATAAATTTACAAAACAAAATATACCGAAAGCGGCTTCTAGTTTATAGCTATGGTATTTAACAGTTAGAATAAATTCATTATAAATTATAATAGGTGAAAAATGGATTTATACAACTGATGAAGAATAATTTACTATCCTTAAATATTTGAGTGGTTATTTAGGCATTCATTAATTAACAGCACTTACTCGTAATAAGACTAAATGAAGTAACTAAGATATAGGTCGTATATAATTATATACGACCTATATCTTAGTTACTTACCCATATTTTTCTATGGGTCTATATAGACCCATAGAAAAATAAAAATAATAAGTTAACCTCGAACCATCGGGACTCAAAAGAGAATCCACCTCATGATGCTGTCGAGGCTTTACCCCCCTGGAATCCCGTTCCTTTCTACTTTCAGCCTACAACCAAATCCAGAAAATCCTCAGAGGGTGGATACACTGCTTTGCGGAATAATTTTATTTATAACCTACATATACAAATAAAAATGTATAATTTTACTCTTTTTAATAAACAGCCGACAGCTCTTTTCAGGAGTGTTGAGTTTGCGAGGTACTACACTACCTTATAATTAAACAAGTACTTCACAATTTTGTTTATAGATCCTAGTGAATAATAAAAGTGCCTGCATGAAAAAAGAGGACATTCTACAATCATAACAACAGAGAAACCAGAAACAGCTTCCCTAGCCGAAGATGAAACAACCAATGCCTGTTTGGCAGCATTTATATTTGAATGTTATACAGAGTAAACGCCAACTTCACAGGGACCCATTCGAGACTACGATTTTTTTCGAACTCGGTCTCCAGGAGTGATTTTTTTTCTTCTTCATTGCCAATTTTAATATAAAAAAAAAAAAAAAAAAAAACATGTATACCATGGGAATCATCCAATTCTTAAGTGAATTCAGATAAATAAGATCATTGCAAACCGGGTGCGAATTCACTCTTCGAAAAATTATTATTACGAGGACCATTTTTATGGATTGAGCACCATGTGTGGAATGTGTGGTAAAATGAAAATACAGATACGTTTTAGCTTTTCTGGTCCACAGTATAACCAATACTAAATTTTTCTGTACTTCATAGATTTCATTAGTTCAAGAAAAATCATATTTCGACGATTAGATTACTCAGAATAACTGAAAATAGCACATTAATGATATTGCATTAATTGATTGAGAGTGACTTCCTGATTTCGATAAATAAGCCTTTTTTTATTTCAGAAGAAACTCTACTACTCTTAAGGGGTATCGAGCCCATCAGGCCTCAAGTGTGAACGCCTTAACAACCACGACCAATGGTGGCGTCTTGTGCATGATAATTTCTTGTCGATATTTAACTAAAATAATTGATTTGTCTTCTAACGTTCCACTTCCTTGACGTTTCATTGAATTGAATGCTTGAGGAAGACGAAATTCATCGGTGTTGTCATCCCTGAGATACGACCGGCCAGCGGATTTCTAACCGTGACCCGTCACGAACCGGTCGCTGAAGGAGAACTGGTATCTGCCGGGCTCCTCCTCCTTTCGTAGTCTTAGTTAAGAGTATTTATAATAGATATTGTATTTTATCTTTTGGTAATATTTTTATAAAAGACAACATGCAAAAATTACAAGAGGAATATACGTTGGGTTCACTAGAACGCGCCCATTTTTTTCAGGTGATTCTGCGAACTATCTAAAAAGAGCCTACACATTGTCAAGCGTTTCGTCCAGTGAGCCTTAGGAGCTGAGATATTAAATAAAATACGTTGAAAATACTTTATTTTATACCTCTTACTACAATTTTGAGTTGTAATACCCCAAAATGTTTTATTCTCTAACTCTGATTGCCAAAATAAAAAATTTATTTGATGAAAAATTCTAACATATTTGGCCATTTGAGTTGCTTTCTCCCAAAGAACCCACCAGAAAATACATTAGCACATGGAACTATTAACTCCGGCTAACATTTGTTTTTTTGTTGTTTTTTTCTGTATGTATAAATAGAATTTTTATTGCAGGGAAATACGTATCAATTACTGAGAGATTTATCTACATGGAACATAAAACAAAACAGGTTTTAACTTTGTTTTTTATTCTAATTACAGCTAAAGAAATAAAACAAGGAAGAGGAATAGTCATAGTGCAATGAAATAATATATTGTAGGTTATTGTCCTTTATATATATATATATATATATATATAGATATATATATATATATATATATTATATATATATATTACATATATATATATATATATATATATATATATATATATATATATATAACAGTCTGTTTATTTCTTTTTAAAAGAAAGGAGCCTATTTATTCGTTTTAGTAGGATTTGTGGATGTTTCCTCATTTCCAGAACTAGGAAGTCCTCTCGTCTTGTTTCTTTTCTTTATGGCAGTATTTGCTTTGTTTTGTTTTAGGAATATCGTATAGGAAGTAGGAATATCGTCTGTTTCTTTATTTCTAGGATTTAAAAGCCTAAAAATCTTTTTCTGTGCCTTTGATATGAGTGCAAGTTAATGTAGGCTATAAGAAAGCTTTGTGTATCTTGCAGAATATCCGCGCCTAAAAACTCCCCACGCCATCCCTTCCTCCGAATAATATTCAGTTCATTATCATTAATTAAGAAGCCGATCAATACTTTTTAACCGTCAAACATCCCTTTTCTTTCCTCAAAGAAAAGCCACGAACATTCCTTAATTTTAATTTTATTGGCATAAAAAGTTGATAATCAGATATTTATTTGTTTGTTGTTGTAATTCTGCCCTTAAGGACCATTTACGATTCAACAGGGGTTCTCTTTAAAAAATTACGAGAAAACGCGCTAATAACAAGGGGAAAAACTATCATTTATTTCTGAAATGTGTTTTAAAGATTTCTAATGTGCGCTTGATCAGACTAAGTACTATTTTAGAAATATTTTAACTTGTTAAATGAAAAAAGTGTCACTTGAGTAGTAAAGAAAGAACTGGAAACGTAGAAGCCATTAAAAACATTATAACATATAATGGTTATCGTTTGCAAACAAAAACACACATTCGTCAGATTTTTTAAAATAAAAATGTCCCTTTTGACCGGATCAGACTCACCCTCGTTTAGTAACGCATTTTCTTTATTGTGTATTCTCAGTAATTCCTACTTTTATATTCTTTAATTATTAATTATCAATGGAATATTTGATCAGCAGAAATTGTTAAAATACCATCGTACAAACATCAAATTTCTTGCAAGAAAGCAGAATTTACGATAATGAACATCCGGTGACAAAGCTTCGATGGAGTGCTTTGAAGATAAAAGTGAACGGAAGTTGAATGCTAATGAAAGGTTCTTGACCTCCCACTTCCTGGAAGCCTAAAAAAAGCGATTTTTTTAAAATTACTTCCTAATAGAAGAACTGTTTGGATGTTGTAGCAAAATCTTCAATTAAGTACAGCAACGGTGAGGAATCGGAGAATCTTTTTTGGTTAAATGAAGCGTACAATGTTTTTGTAAATAAGATTTACCTAATGTTATTTAAAACCACTGAAAAAAAAAAGGATCCCATTAAAGGTAATTTTTTCGAGAAGTGACGCCGTTAATTCGATTTGGAAAATGTATGTCAATGTATTTTATTAATGTACTTATAGCTTAAATGTCAAGCTTAGAAAGTTGTTAAGTTTTATAGAAGAGTTTTTTTGGTTTTTTTTAAGCTAAGATTAAAATTTCTCTTTGTATCGTTAAATTTTGTGGTTCCTTCAAAAATTAAAGAGTCCATCAATTGTTGAAAAACGAATTTCAAAACAATTTTTATTACAACTACAATTATTGTTGTTTTTACGAGTAATCCAAATACCCCAAAATGGAGTTATCGTAAATATATTCAATAGCATGACATTTTTCACTTAATTATTATTTTCTTTTTTTTATGGCGTATTAATACCTACGTATTAATACGTTTTACGGCATATTAATATGTAGGTATTAATACGTAGGAATTCTCCAGGTTGTCAACGGCACGAAATTTTCCCCGGGAGGACACCCATTTAAGTCCCGGGCATAGCCTACGCTGCTTAACATCATACATCTTCGGGAACCGTTGTATTCATCGTGGCTGTAGCTGTCGGTAAGACAGTATTCTTTAAAAAGTAATATTCGACTACTACCCTGTCTAGAAAATGGCGGAAGCCTTACTATAGATAAGCCAAAAACTACTCATATAAATGTAATCAAAATTTATATATCTAAATTTGCATGAATGCAAAAAAAACTTTCAATTTTTTTCGTTTTTGTTCGAATTCCAACAACCGATATATAGTTTTTACTTAGGCATTCTTTGTCATAACCGGTGTATTGGTAAGCCAATAGCCTCAAAGTAGTAAAAAGTAAAATTTTTCGATCGAAAAACGAAATTGCAACCAAAATTTCTGCATGCATCGGTTTTAATTACTCAAATCGAAAATTAGTTAGGGAAAATAGTTTTATTCACTTTTCTCGAACACGCTTACAGATATCGCCGAGTTTCATTCGTTTCCCTACGCTGGAAAACCTATAAAAAGTGTACTTGGCTGCCTATAAAAGCAAAGCAGTAAGCACTACGACTATTTCGGTCATAAAACATTTCATTACAACTATAAAGGTTTTAAAAAATAAAAGCTAAGAATTATTATAAATTAAAGAAGAGAAAATGGAGTTTCCCACAAAATATCAGAGGGAAGAAGAGAAAATTACTCCTAATTATGATATATAGTCTTGCTATCCGATGCTCAAGGAGGGTTCTTGTCGGCGGGATAAACGAGGCGAGACCCTTCCTTCATCAGATCTCTGCCGTCATCCGCTTGTGACAGTAATTACAATATCTCACCGTCATATCCAACTATGGGGGAGTTATGTGTGTTCAGGGGAGAAATCAAGGTTGCAGCTACTCCTATTCTTCAACAGGAACACCGTGGTAAATATTAATTAAGTAAAATGCCCGGATGGGGCTGGATTCTCCAACAATGCGACTGATTGTGGCAGCGAAAACTCATCGTTACCTAAATTATGATAATAGGGAAAGCGCGTGTGTGTTCAGGCAAGAGATATAAAGAATGTCACAGTATAACTATATTTTTCTAGAGGAATAGAGTGGAAGTATTTAAAAATGGATAGCGAATTGTATATCGAAAAAAGAAAAGGAAAATATTATTTAGTTAATACTCCCCCCCCCTCTCTCTCTCTCTCTCTCTCTATATATATATATATATATATATATATATATATATATATACATATATATATATATATATATATATATTAACTTTTCTTGGGTACCTATATGAGGTGTAGAGGGATCTTTTATGTCTATGTGGTGAATGGACCACACATGCAGGATTTTAATGACCCCAGAGAAGGCGGTATGACAAGGAGCTTATTAAATTATCTTTAAGATGAGACCAAGTTCAGCGTCTTAGCTTGAATAAAAATAATCGTAACTGGAAAAAATAATCTCGGTTTACTTTTATTGATGAACAAAATGTCCATCCGATGGGTTACCCAAACACGATTATCTCGTAAAATACTCAAGCTAAGACGTTAAGAGAAGGCGGTATGGAGGCCTCGAAACATTTAGGACAGTTATTAAAATGAAGTATTACACAAAAATAAAAAAATAAAAGTTATACATACATACATACATATATATATATATATATATATATATATATATATATATATATATATATATATAGGGAGAGAGAGAGAGGGATAAAAAGTTAGAGAACGAAATTTTATAGTTCAGGTAAAAAAAAAATGAGATAATGAAATGCTTAAATGCACCATATTTAGAAAAGATCAATTCCTTTAAAAAGAACCTTAATTATTCTATAAGTTCGAATTTCATGTGTTCAAACTGAGTATTTTATCATTTAGAGTTGAGGATCGGAGTTCCCTTTGAATTTCCCTGTAGCCTAAAGCGCTAAAATCCTTGACCAAAGAAGAGCAGGAATCTTTCTTAATTCATGAAGGGGAGAGTCCCCCCCCCCAAGACGTTCACTATGTTTGGCCAGCAAAGACCTCTCCCACAACAATGAGATTTTTCCAAGATTGGCCACTATTTTTACCGTATTTTAGGGACTAAATCTTATTTCTATTGAAAAATCAATACAATCATTTCTACTGGCTATTGTTTCAGTAAAAAAATATTGAACAGGGTTGGAAACATTACAAGGATATTTCCATGAACTCCAGCAATACATAGATAATGAAGAAGTCGTTAAACGTGCATTTATAAGATCCCAAATGATTTTCGGGAGTTTTATCATGTACAAAGTGAATCTAACGGTCGTGATGTCCTGTGGAGAGATCGCCGTTATTCTACCTCTAAACTCGTAACTAAAGGTGGAAGGGCGCCTTTTTTTTTCAGTGATTGAGAAATTTACTCAGAACTTTGCCTTTTCTATGGCAAAAAGGTGTTTGAACATTAATGTTCTTTGCGGTTATCAATAGAAAAGTGTAGAAGTAAAAAAAAATAAGAAATTCATTGTAATATAAGGTAACTTCAGTTATCATAAAAAAATTAAAATATTTTTGAGTCAGTATTATATGCTTGCACTGCATAAATTAGCATAACTTTAGCAAATGAGAAAAAAAAATGGAACGAGCGAGAAACGTCAGCCCGATATTATGTTTATGTTAATGTCAATAACTCAGGCAAACAAATTAAAAAGAAGTGGTCTGTTCCAAAGACACCATACATGTATTCTTATGTATTTGGACTCGCTGAATCCGATTTCAGTCTCTTTGACCCCAGCACGTCAGGTTAAAGGCAATTTAAAGGTCCAATTTCGAATAAAGTCTTTAAAAAGGAATAACTAGAGCTTCCATGGTTTTGAGGGTCGCTGAATTCGAATCCGGGGTCTGCTTCATTCCATCGCGATGGGATTACCTTGAATGATAACCGATGCATCGGCACAAATCAAAATAACTGCAAGGATAAACATGTTTATTTTGCAAAAAAAAAAAATTACTGACTACAGATTCTGGAAGAACGGAAAAATTTACCTGGTCTTGTTTTCAAATTTAAAAATCGATTTTGCTGTTGAATGCGGGAAAAATAAGATTAATTTAAAACAATATAAACATAACGATAAATCGTATTAAATATCAACAACAAAGTAAAGTGTTTTTGACAATGTTACAATA
Source organism: Gonocerus acuteangulatus (assembly GCA_946811695.1). Classification (NCBI taxonomy): domain Eukaryota; kingdom Metazoa; phylum Arthropoda; class Insecta; order Hemiptera; family Coreidae; genus Gonocerus; species Gonocerus acuteangulatus. The sequence goes on from OX328124.1 coordinate 65,473,047, forward strand.
AATATTTTACCCTTTTATTAGCACTTCCCGTAGGAGTTATTCAGGTTGCAACCCGAAAGGGATTTATCAAATATCAACCAAACTAAATACTGAAAATGACCCCCCTTAAAATTTACATATTTATATGCAAGTGACTGAAAACACGATATCAGTACGTTAAGCAGAAAAATTGGTCTTTCTGGAAGGGCATTAATATGCGTTTAACGATCAAAATATTTCTTCCATTGCAAAGAAACTCAGTATATATCAAGCTCAATTAATGAAAAACGTAATAAACGATGTAAAATAAAAAAAAGTCCGAATCGCAGGAACTGCCTCATCTTAGCGCGGTTCCGTTCTTATCCCTAGTCTAATTTCGAATGATTAATATAGAAGCAGTTATTATTTTGTTGACAGGAGATCGTTGACCGTTGATGATGCAAGGTAGGGATTGTCCGGGTTCGGTCACTGCTACTTAATAATACATACCCCATATGTGTATGTATGTGGGCATAAATATGTACATATGTGTGCGTGTATATGTGTATGTGTATATGCTTATATATAAATATATATATATATGTTTGGTATATTTACATAGATATGTGCATATATTAGTGTTAAATATGTCCTACTTGTATTTACAGCCCTGATGAAGCCTTGAAGTTCAAGCCGAAACGTCGGCACAATAAAACCATTTTTACAATAAAATGTAGTTTTATTAAGTAGCAGTGACCGAACCCCGACAGTTATTATTTTGGTTCCACCAGTCTTGAAAGGTAGGATTTACAATCTAACCTGGAAGGGTCGGCAACACTAGAAACCGTCCCGCTAGTTACAAGGTCTTGGAATCTTGGAACCTGTTTTATTTTCGAATACATTATCCAACTATAAGCAATTAAAAAATAACAAGGAATTAAAAACAGACAAAAAGAACAGTTCGAATAAGCGAAATCAATTACTTTAAAGCTTTAAGCTCTTATTTCTCCGATTGTCATCGCCTAATCAAAACTTTTATTAGAACCGTTTATGTAGAGCATTTAATAAGCTTTCTAATGGTATTCTTCCGTTTACCAAGATTTTCAACCGTTTTCGAGATATTAATGAAAGTTCCCAAAATTTACATTATTTCTAGCAACAGAAAATTGGTCTCATTTTTCATATCCTGTTTTACACACAAAATTTTCCCAACATAAGAAATTACAAAAATAAAAAGCAATAAAAAACGAAGGGAAGGAGACAAAAATTACAAAAAGAACGACAAAAAGCCGTTCATAAGAACAAAACAGACGTATTTGAAGTTTTAAGAACTTATTTCTCCGATTGACATAACCTAATCAAAAATAGTTGCAGAATCGTTTTTGTAGAGAATTTAGTAAGCTTTCAAATAGTTTCTATCCACTTACCACGATATCCCAGCCGTGTTCGAGATATTAATGAAAGTATACGAAGTTCTCAAAACTTTTCATGTCTGTTCATAAAATATTTTATTCTAACCCTTCCTTAACTCCAAACGTAACAAAACTTTCAACATATTAGTTTTAATGAATGTAGAACATGCAGATAATGTTTCAACTGAATCCCGTAATTCTAAGTACCCAAACCAAAAACGGTATTCAAAAACTATTTTTCCAATTTTCTCGAAAACGGTTAAAGCTATCGCCTTGAAAATGGTTCCATTCGTTTTCCCAGCCCAAGAAGCCTATAAAAAGAGTACTTACAAGCTTATGAACTCAAAAACGTAAGCGTTACGATTTTTTTGCGCGAATTTCGCCCCAAATGCCATCTTCCAGTGGGCGGATTTTGCTGGTTAACGAACTTGACCTTTCAAATTGGACGACGGATTTTTGTACGAAATTTCATCAAAATCGGACCATTCGTCTTCTACCTAGAGAGCGAACAGACAAATATATATATATATATATATATATATATATATATATATATATATATATATATAAATATATACATATATATAAATTTGAACCATCGTTATTTTCGGTCTCTAGGGGTTCTGAAACGCGAAATTTTCTAGTCGGCACTTCCGGATTGTTTCATTGTATCATCCTTATAAGCGGGGTTCCTCCCTATGGGCCTAATTCAAACCACATTTTCCTATTGTGAACATTTCGATAAAGGTCTTATCAGGATAAGCCTAGCTCACAAATTACTTAAAATTGTATTATATTAACGCATAATCGTAGTTGACGCTTTATTGTATTATCGTAATTGTTTTTTATTATCGTATTAGAGTATCTTACCCCTGTTATTTCTTAGGGTCCTGATTTCCTGGCAGAGATGTAGTTACGTATTTACCTTCCCCCTCCCAGCTATTGCGTATTGTAGTTAATTAGATTAAGATTTCATCAGGAAAGGTCTTACTTGTTTCATTATTACGTTATTTACTCCCAACCCCTGCTTCATGACGTATGTCTCTCAAGGAGAAACATAAATTTAACAGGTGAGAGAAACAGTTCCACTCACAGCCGAGATGGCAGCTTCCCCATTTATTACGAACTGTACCTCAGCTCTCCTAATGAATCCATCTTATGTAATGAAAATGTGAGGCCAAATTTACAATGTTTACAAATATATATATATATATATATATATATATATATATATATATATATATATATAGGTATATATATATTTAAAAGCTTATCAACATTTTTGGTTATTAACGCCACAGATGTTAGATAAGGTTGGAAATTTCATTTTAAAAATGTATCCCTGTAATAACTTTTATTAAGCCTTTATGAAATAAATTATTCTCTTCAACATGTTATATTATAAAATATTGGAATTGCTAAACTTATGTTACATAATTTATATATAATTTAGCACCCCCTAGTATTTACTGATATATACACCAACTACCACCTAATATAAACTCCTACTGTATAAAGTTTGATTTCTATATAATATGTATATAGATGGTGCCATTGGTCATAGCAGTCGACACACCATAATATATAAAAAAAAAAAATAATAAAAAATGTATATAGAGATGATTCGGTAGTTTATATATTATATAAACTAGCGACTTATCTCAGTTACTCCGCTCGAATACCAAAACAATTTACAGGGTATCGCAAGTAGTTGACAATTCTCAAAGAGGTGATCTAGAGCACAAATCATAAGCGTTTATGAGTGGGGGTTGAGAGTGCTGCAGCCCCCTCCCCGAAATTTTGATTTAATAAGTCAAAATGTGTCATTAAAATCTTTAAGAATAAGATCATCACTGAGTAGTTCAGGAAAAATGACTTTTTTTTGGGTGTACGTAATAGCGTTTTAATTTGCTAAATTTCCAAGTTCTATGTTGTTAGTATTCCATACCCCACAAATCCCCCGGTGCTCCCAGCTCCCACCCCCAAAATGATTTCCTATATTGCCACAAATATAGCTGAATGCTGCCGCACGTTTCTATCTCTTTTTCCTAGACATATGGGTTCTAAAGGTAATTGCAAAAAAAAAATAAATAAATAAATAATAATAATAAAAAATAAAATTATATTTGTTTGAATCAATTAATTCTTTTGAAGTCAGCATTAAAGATGCTTACGCCTAATGCACTTTGAATGTTTCTGAAGAGTATTGATTCTTTAAAATTTGTTGCTAACTAGACTTTTTTATTAATATTTCCTTTTTGAACATTTATTGCGGCATAAAAATGAGACTTATAAACATTCAAATTGCATTAGCCTTAAAAAAAATTTAATGCTGTAAAGTTGAAAGATAATGTGTATAAGCAGAGGAAATGAAGAGTTTTCTACAAAAACCATTGTTTTTGCTTAAAAAAACTTTAGAATGGCGTATTTCTAGACCAAAAAAGATAGAAACGCGCGGTTCGCAGCTTTTTCGTATATTAACGCCGAGCTATCTACAGGTTGCCACCCTGTAGGTTTTTGTAATGTCAACGGCTCGTGGTCGGTCACCCATTCAGGTACTGGCCACGCCCGACATTGCTTAACTTCGGTGATCTATGGGAACCGGTGCATTCAATGTGGCTATGGCCGTTGGCTCTAGATATTATCTTCTTAAATATTGTTGATCCTGCTTTCATATATGAGAAGAATATACGCACCAACTACTAATAAATTACAATATTAACAGTAAGAGATATTCGTGAGATATTATTACCTAATATCAGGTTCCCATGGCTAATTATCAGCAAATAATAGCCCATAACACTTGGAAGTAGAATCATTATCGATATTGCTAATATCTAGTTGGAGAATCGGACCTAATGTTCGTAGGAACCAAATTGCTGTAATTTCCAGCATCAATTTCCAAGCACACTTCCATGCTAATGAAGATACCTTTCCGAAATTAGATTCTTCGTCATCACTCGCCCCTCATGTTGAATAGATGGATAATTACAAATACTATCCTTATTCAGTTAAAGTCATATTTAGATTTAACATTTAATATTCAAGAATATTCAGAAAATAAAGAAAATCCTCTTGGCTCTATAAATAGGAAAACACTATATTCAGTAATTAATGGATACAAATGATCACTTTTATTAAGAATGTTCCCTTGAAAAACGATTGAGAGAGCGTTTTAATTCCAGAGAATCAGTTGTAATTTTTTCTTCCTTTTGACAAGACAAGGTATATACCGTGCCGAATAGTTACACAAAACAGGTTTACGCACCTCGTAATGGATGAATATTTTTTAGCAATGCTTTTGTTAAGGTAATGACGTTAGGAGTTTCAGGAGGAAGAAATCAAGTTTTGTTTTAATAACCAAGTCACTGCAAAGATTTTTAATATCACATAAATTGGGTCATCTAAACCATTCAGGAGACAGGGGAAATCGACCTTGATCCAGAAATCATTATTATATTCTTTCAGAAAAATAAAAAAAAAATTGAAAAAACGAATAGAGTACATGATTTAAAATAATAAATCAAAAGTGCTTGGCTTTAATTGGTAATTATTTATGATTGGTTAAAGGTACATTTTTGGCATTCATACCCCGTTGTTTGGAACGCATTTCCCCCTCCACAAAATATAACAAACAACAAAAAACACATGATTGAAAGAACCCCATCTACAATTTTCTGGAATAAATTCTTGTAGCCCTTAACTGATGATTAAATATATAAAATTCTAAATGAAACGATAATATATATTCCTATACTCATTTTTGAACTGTGCTTTATTGATCTCCTTTCAAATATTACATAAGCCTTTAGATCAACAATTACCTAAAGAGGATGTAAAATTATTTTCATTTTTAAATATTTATTAAATAGGCGTATTCACTTCTCTTTATTCTGTGCTATTTTGCCAAGCGGTCTTACAAAAATCTTCGGGTTTAGAGCATTCTCATTTTGTCATTATACCGACATGAGTCGGATGCTGTGTCATCCCCACCCCCTCCCCCTAGAGCTAATCTTGTGGGGTTGTCAGCCGCAACAGAGCAGAAAAAGATATTGACTTTTCTACTGGGTTTGAAAGTGATAACTCCACCTAAGGCCCCGACGAAAAGGAGAAAGAAGGTTGCCCCCTCTACAAAAAAACCATAGAATATATATATATATATATATATATATATATATATATATATATATATATATATATATATTGCAGAAAGGAGAGAAAGAACACCTATGGAGAGAGAAGCCGTCACACCAATCAATCATTTCAACCCCAGCGAAGTAATTTTAAAATATATATATATATATATATATAGCTCTGAAAAATTAATTTTCCATGGTAGGATTTGAAGCCCAGCACCCCTACTATCCTTGAGAGAACCTGCATGGAATATTTGCTGTAATAAGAAGGCTGGTATCGTATGTACTTGAAACTACGTCCTACATTATCACCCTTCAATGTAGGCTGATATTTACTTCCTATTTTTATTTTATTTCTTTTTTTTTAGCGCGGTTCCTCCCTCCCCCATAGGGAGGAACCCCGCTCATAAGGTTGATACAATGAAACAATCCGGAAGTGCCGACAAGAAAATTTCGCGTTTCAGAACCCCTAGAGACCGAAAATAACGGTGGTTCAAATTTGTATGTATATATATATATATATATATATATGTATATATTTATTTATTTATATATATATATATATATATATATATATATATATATATATATATATATATATATATATATTTGTCTGTTCGCTCATTTCTGGCTTCCCTGATGGTCCGATTTTGATGAAATTTGGTACAAAAATATGTCGTCCAATTTGAAAGGTCAAGTTCGTTAACCAGCAAAATCCGCCCACTGGAAGATGGTGTTTGGGGCGAAATTCGCGCAAAAAAATCGTAACGCTTACGTTTTTGAGTTCATAAGCTTGTAAGTACTCTTTTTACAGGATTCTTGGGCTAGGAAAACGAATGGAATCATTTTCAAGGCGATATCTTTAACCGTTTTCAAGAAAATTGAAAATATAATTTTTGAATGCCGTTTTTAGTTTGGGTACTTAGAATCATGGGATTCAGTTGAAACATTTACTGGATGTTCTACATTCATTAAAACTAATATGTTGAAATTTTGGTTGCGTTTGGAGTTAAGGAAGGGTTAGAATAAAATATTTTATTTACAGACATAAAAAAGTTTTGGTAACTTTTTATACTTTCCTTAATATCTCGAAAAAGGTTGAGAAATTGGGAAACCGAAGAATACCATTAGAAAGCTTACTAAATGCTCTACAAAAAAGGTTCTAATGAAAGTTTTGATTAGGCGATGTCAATCGGAGAAAAAAGTGCTTAAAACTTTAAAGTGATTGATTTCGCTTATTCGAACTGTTCTTTTTGTCTTTGATTTTGATACTTAAAATTATGGGATTCAGTTGAAACATTTTCTGCATGTTTGAATTTCATCAACACGAATATGTTAAAATTTTGGTTACGTTTGGAGCTAAGGAAGGATTAGAATAAAATATTTTATTAACAGACATGAAATGTTTTGGGAACTTCGTATACATTCCCTAATATCTCGAAGACGGTTAGGAATATTGGTAAACGGAGGGTTACCATGCAAAAGCTTTCTAAATTTTCTACAAAAAAGATTCTGAAACAATTTTTGATTAGGCTATGTCAATCGGAGAAATAAGTACTTAAACTTTGAAGTAATTGATTTTGTTTATTCGAACGGTTCTTTTTATTTGTTTTTATTCCTTGTTATTTTTTAATTGCTTAAAGTTGGATAATGTATTTGACAATAAAACAGATTAATTAAAATAAGAAAAACAATTCATTGTTAAAAATATATCAGGCTGTACCGTATGAAATGTCAGTTTTGGATTTGTCGATTTCCTTCAAATGTCTTGAAACTGTCGAGGCTCCTACTCCGAGTTCTTTGGCATATTCCCTAGTGTTTTAATTGCTTATAGTAGTCAAATGTATTTGTCAATAATACAGGATATGTACAATTAGAATCAATATTTTGTTTGTTAGAATTCGAAGATGCCGTATGAATATCTAGATTACAGTACTGGTGTTGATTTCGTTCTTTAGAATTATTCTTGGTATTCCCTATTTTCATCTGTTACCCATAGTTTTTTATTGTTAGTAGGATTTTCTTATTGATAATAGAATATAAATCTATTTGGCTATAAAACAGGATACGTAAAATTAGTGACAATATTTCGGAGAATTCTGAGCGAAATACTTTTAAGATTTTCTACCACCACGAACGGCTTTTTTCCTCTATTTTTATCCACTAGATAGGCTTTATTTTGCATATTATTCTACAGAAGTTTTATTCAGCAGGGGATTCTGATGAAATGTCGTGTTTTTGCTGTGGATTTTAAATACGATGTATCTAAGATTGGATAACATTAGCGAGTCTACATAGTTAAGAACCGACGACGGAGGATTACTTCTTGCTATGATTTAGTCTACATATGTATATTAAGTCCTAAATCCAAAAAATAAACTTCACAACGGTTAGATACTATGAGCGAATATGGCGGTTCAATGCCCGTAGAGACAAGGGGGCCGCAGGAAATTTACCTGCTAAGAGTTAATCCTCAAGAGCTGTAAATATACCCCAGGTATCTGCCGACACAAATACAAAGCCTAGGCGGAGAGCACCCCAAAAACTCAGATCCAAACATAAGGTTATATACTAAATATTCATAAAGACTAATTAGTTGTAAACAGGTTCATCAATTAGCAATCAATAGTTTTCAACAAAGGTTATATACTAAATATTGATAAAAAGTATTTAATTAGAAAAAAAACAATATTCCACAAGACTTGTTTTTGGTCCATTTGTGTCTACTCCATAGACTTAATTAGGTGTATTATTCTATTGTAGTTGGGCAACTAAACTTTGTTTTATTTTGTTAAATAAAATTTTTTTTCTTGACTTGTTATTCGTCAAGACTTTTATTTGTCCTTGTGTATTTACTAGATAGGTTTTATTCGGCATATTATTCTAGATAGGCTATATTAGGCAGGGTATTCTACTCAATCTTGTGTACTTCTTCTTGATCCTTCTGTACATGGGCGTATATAAAAACAATTTCGGGGGGGGCTGAGACCATTTCCAGGGTATGGAATACTAAATATTTAGAGCTTGGAATAGTTTTAGGCAACTAAAACGCTATTACACGTAAAATAAAATATGTTTTATGAACTAAGTGATCTTATTTAATTTATTTTTAAGGGTTTTACGAGAAGTTTTTATCATCAATTCAAAATTTCGGGAGGGGCTGCAGCCCCCTTAGCCCCCCCCCCCTCATATACGCCCATGCTTCTGTATCCTCTAGAAAGGCTTTATTAGGCATATTTTGTATTGATTTATAGAGCTTTGCTTTAGAATGAGAGCCAGATTCTGTAATTTCCGCTTCTTTGTAAAAGTTAGCAACTGTCGGTGTCCCTGACGCCTTAATATCACTTTTATTCGAGATGTTCGAGAGGATTTTGACAATTTTCACGAGATACATAAAAAAAAAAAAAATAAGTTTATTTCTTTTCTAAGCTTATCAAATGGCACTAGGGACATGAACGGAACCGCGCTAAGATGCTGCAGTTCCTGCGAGTCGGACTTTTTATTATTATTATCAAAGGGGCGTTTCAAGATACGACCATCTGCTATCGAAGCGTTCTTTGATAATTCTTCTGGCCTAATAGAAGGACAGCAATGTCTCATACTTCATTAATTGAACAAACATATGGAGGAGCTTCGTTGTAAAAAAAAGTCCGACTCGCAGGAACTGCGTCATCTTAGCGCGGTTCCAGTTTTTTTTTTTTTTTTTTTTTTTTTTTTTTTTTTTTTTTTTTTTTTTTTTTTTTTTACGGCACATCGACATCTAGGTCATTAGCGCCGACATCCAGTGTGTAGCGAGGAATTTCACCAGCGAGCCGTGGGATGATAAAATCCCTGCCGGAGGTTGGGAATCGAACCCACCATCTCCCGCTTATGAATCCAAGGCGCTAGCCATTAGACCACGGGAGACCCCGGTTCCTGTTCATATCCCTATTCTCATTTGAAAAGCATAGAATAGAAACAGATAATATTTTCCTCGGCCTTTGTTCAAAGGGTTTTATGGCTTTACCTGGGGTCGGGTCCGCCAGACCCTAGAAACCTCTTCTACCGATACTTCATTTCATACGTTTCAATGAATTGGAAAATATCAAAAATTTTCACATATTCCTGTGTTCTTTTACTATAGTAATAATTCTATAGATAAAATCAATTAAAAAATAAAATAAAAAAACCAACAGTATAAAGGCAATTGAAAATATTCAAAAGACGTCAACGAATCTTTTTCTCTTGGCAAGCTATATTTCTAACAATGAATTGTTTTTCTTATTTTGCCTAATCTGTTTTATTGTAAAATACATTATCCAACTATAAGCAATTAAAAAATAACAAGGAATAAAAACAGACAAAAAGAACAGTTCGAATAAGCAAAATCAATTACTTTAATGATTTAAGCACTTATTTCTCCGATTGACATCGCCTAATCAAAACTTTCATCAGAACCTTTTTTGTAGAGCATTTAGTAAGCTTTCTAATGGTATTCTTTCGTTTACCAAATTTTTAACCTTTTTCGAGATATTAAGGAAAATATACAAAGTTACCAAAACTTTTTATGTCTGTTAATAAAATATTTTATTCTAACCCTTCCTTAACTCCAAACGTAACCAAAATTTCAACATATTAGTTTTAATGAAAGTAGAACATGAGAAAATGTTTCAACTGAATCCCATGATTCTAAGTACCCAAACCAAGAACGGTATTCAAAAACTATTTTTCCAATTTTCTCGAAAACGGTTAAAGCTATCGCCTTGAAAATGGTTTCATTCGTTTTCCTAGCCCAAGAAGCCTATAAAAAGAGTACTTACAAGCTTATGAACTCAAAAACGTAAGCGTTACGATTTTTTCTGCGCGAATTTCGCCCCAAACTCCATCTTCCAGTGGGCGGATTTTGCTGGTTAACGAACTTGACCTTTCATATTGGACGACTGATTTTTGTACCAAATTTCATCAAAATCGGACCATTCGTCTTCGACCTAGAGAGCGAACAGACAAATATATATATATATATATATATATATATATATATATATATATATATATAAATATATACATATATATATATATATATATATACAAATTTGAACCACCGTTATTTTCGGTCTCTAGGGGTTCTGAAACGCGAAATTTTCTTGTCGGCACTTCCGGATTGTTTCATTGTATCAACCTTATGAGCGGGGTTCCTCCCTATGGGGGAGGGAGGAACCGCGCTAAAAAGTATTATGACATTTTAATAAACTAATGTATTATCCCAACCATTAGATTTTTTTTTTTCGGCGCATCGACTTCTGGGCCATTAACGCCGACACCCCTTGCGCAGCGAGGAATTCTCAACGAGCCGTAAGATGAAAAAATTCCTTCCGCCGGTGGGACTCGAATCCACCAACCTCCTGTATGCGAAACTAAGGCGTTAACCACTAGACCACGGATAGAGCCCCCAAGTTTTGTTATTTCAAGTTTCTTTTTATTAGTTTCTGAGGGATTAACCCCGAGCGTCAACAGATTATAAAATAATAGCAAAATGTTTTACGTTTTTAATATTTCTTAAGAAGATTAGGGATTTAAAAAGAATGGTATGACTAGCAATCATCAAACTTGATGATAGATCGCAGTATATTAAATGACCCATAACAGGAAAACCACGAAAAAATTATTATTGATCAACTGGATAAATGTATTTTATTTATTTATTTTTTTTAGTTGTCCGGATTCCTGTTAGTTTTTATGCGCGCAAGTATAGATGTCCATATACATATTCGCTCAAGCATCGCAAAAAAAAAAAAAAAAAAATGTTTTCCAGCGGGCAGGTTACGCTGGTTGTTGAATTTGATATGCGTTTATAACTATAAGTATTTTCGTGACAAATTGTTTGAAGAATCCCATTTTCATGGGGTAGAGTGAGAAGAGCCATGAATATATACATACACAAAGTGTACAGAATGAGTATCTTCCAAAGGAAAAATCAGACGGCCAGACCTTAGTACAGACCACATCAAAAATACAAAACCTGCCCCTCTGGGCTTCGCCCACACATATATGTATACATATACGAATATTTGTGTCGGATGCAATATCAATAAAAGTAGCTGACTGTATCCAACCCTGACTTGTTTTACAGATAACCTCTAAGTTGCCCATCTAACATGTCTATTTTAAGTTTATTTTCTATTTCCTATGGTCACGGGACTAAATTCTAGAAGAAATATATCCTGAGATATTGTCGACAGGGGTTCCGCAGTTATTCACACAATTACGTTTTCCCTCCAAACTTCCATTTCTATCCTTTCCATGATGCTACACGGCTCAGTGAGTGCAAGTCATGGGGAAAAAGGAATTTTAGTTAATGGACATTTTTATCATCGAATACCTATTCTCATAATTGGCACACTTCTTATCATCTAATAATAATATTAGCAGTGTTTAAAATTGAAAAATGTTCCCTTTTCTGATTTAATTTAGAATAGTTTGTGTCCGTTCGAAGCTCAAACCGAAGGATGAAAGGGAAAATTCATAACCAATCACACATATTACATAGCGTGTCATGGACGCATTAGAATTGGTGTTGGGCAATATAAAAAATTTTCACTTTGTATGCATTAAATTTTAAAATGTATGCGATTCTATTTTAATACATACATTCTATATCATTAATAAATTATTCAAACTTAGAAAATCTTTTTGTTTTTTAATATGAATCTTCAATAAAATAATCTAACTACTAATAAAGATTTGTCTATAACGGACATCGTTGATTGAATGACCTCATCCTATTCTACAAGGACACCAAAATCAGGATTAACCTGCAATTTTAGGACTTCCTGCTAAAACCCGTTTTGGATGAACGCTTCTCTCGATTTCAGAGGTCAAGGCCAACAGATGCGAAGAAGATAGTCACGAATGAGAACTGAATGAATACTCAGAAAGACAATGTAGAACTCTAATAATCCCGAAGCTACTCGAAGCCAAATGTACATTTAAGGTCCTCGCTGTAATATTCTTGGAAACGCAAATTGAGCCGAGAGCGTAGAGTTTCTTGAGAGCTACGATGCTGTTTAATAAAATATAATAAGCTTATTTGAAGAAAAAAAATCAAATATTAAAATATGAAATTCTTCTTTATTTACTTAGATTTTAGTTTTAATATTATTAGGTATATTTTATTTTCAACAGTTTATTTCGTTATCATGATCATTTATTTTTTATTTTTTCCTCTATTGCACGAACTTTCAGTTTTGATATTTTGTCATGTAACTTTTAGATTTGATATTTGATCAAGTCTTCATAAAATTTCAACAAGTAACAATGACTCACGTGGTAAAATTGCGTATAATACAAGACAAAATCTTTGGTATTGGAATAAAATAAAATTTCATAGAGAATTACATAAATCTTGCTGAGAAAGACTTTCTAAACGGCAATGAATAAGAGTGAAATATTTTAAGGATTGTAAATAGTTTATCAAAAGTCAACATAAACTCATATATGTCTTCACTTGGTGTTAACATATATCTCATCATAGACTGAAACGATGTTTACAGGCAGACAAAAAATTAAGAAAAATTAGAAATTTTATTAGGCTTATATAGAAAAGGATTTCGAGAGGGGCTGGGCGAATTACAGAGGGGGGCTGAGAGCATTTGGGGGGCGAGGAATACTGGCAATCGAGAACTAGGAATAGTTAGCCAATTTTACCCAAAACGCTATCACACCCAAAAAGACTGATAAATATTAACACTCTTTAATCGCTGAAGCGATGTGTCTTCACATCTAAACAATATTTCATTATTTAAATAAGATCAACTTATACAACAACAAAAAATATATCAATCCGTAAATTTTAATATCACAATTGTTTTGTATTTTTCTTTCAATTTTACGTTTACATATATTTAACCTTCAAGTAGGAAGGTGGAGTGTTCTCAGCACCCCCTGACTTAATTTGCTCCATATTTTCAATTTATAGATTTGCAATCCTTTTCATCTCTTAGATGCCTTTCTAAATAGCAGCTGTGTTCACATTGAGGTGGGACTGGCATCAAATCAACTTCATTAGTTTGTTTACCGGGGCCTTTATTGGCCCGGGGTGGTCACAGCACCGCACATCCCTACTTACGTAACAATAACATAAATTCAAATTTTTCGTTTCGGCCACCCTCTGCACAACTCATATGAAAAGAATCAAGAAAGAAAGAAGAGACTTTTTTCAGAAATTGTGTTAAGAGGATGGATAATTAGAGAATATTGATTCAGATGAAGAGAAAAGAGATATTTTTGAAAAATCATTGCATGAAACATAAAGTGAACATTGGGATGAAGAATCACTATAGCAAGCTGAAACGAGACGCTAGAAATAACAACATATTATAATCTACCAAAAGGTGATGTAGACATCATTGACAAGATGTACGCTACAAACCCTGTACCTCGGCGTGGCCTCTAACTAACTGCCTTCTTTAGAATCCTCCACTTAGCCGGCATTAACTCTCAGGCTGCGAATTCTGGTGAGGGTCGAGCTCTGGAGTGATATTGAGTTTAAACCAATATCGGTTCCAAAATGACCATGAAGATGTCACCACAACCAGTCCCTAAAACGGAGCACAGACTTTCTGGGGGATGTATTCTTTGTCCAGGACTCACAAAAAGCAATGTAAGAAGATTTATAGATAAGAAAACAACGATTTTTGGTTGGTCTTATCAAACATTTATGCATATGAATGTCCTGAAACAAATTTGTTGTGAAGGTTTAGAGTAAGCGATATGTACTATTTTACAGATGCAATTTGTATACATTGCAAAAATATATTTTAAATTAAGTACTTGTTTGGTCTTCTTTTATCCCCAAATAATCAACTTTAACTTGATTCAGAATTTAATATTGTTTAACAAAGTCATGTTCAATACACTGCATAAAAACACAAACTGAAGAAAAACTATTAAAACTTTATTATTTAAAATCACCATATTTGAGCATTTTAATTATTTATTGGGTAATATAATATTGGTAATAGGTTAAAAAAATGAAATACTAGGATATAAACTAATTTGAAAAATCCCTTTTCTTGTTGTGAGCACCCCACCTTCCTACTTTTATTTATTTTTTATTTCGTGCAACTAATTATCTTTATATTTATTTTATACTTTTTGTGAAATGTAAATGCAAAAAAATGGAGGTACCTTATAAAATCTATACATTAATTTAAAGACTTACATCAGGGCTTATAACCATGGATACGATACTCTTCAAAAAAATGAATAACATTTCGTGTTATATGTTATTTCCTGCGTGAAAAAATTACAATGTTCGTCACACCATTGCAATTAACCTAGTTTTTTAATTAACCTACCTTCGCATTAAGACTGGCGGGAGTACTGGCCAACTTTAGTGATGAGTTTTACTCTTCTTAAGGCTCATTTATAATTTAAGGAGTTTAAAAGAAGTTTCTGCTTAAATGTTTCACCGTCAATTAAGTAAACAGAGAAACGTTTGCGGCCTACTTTTACTTCTTTCGAATTGAAAAACACAAACACTTTCTAAGAGGATGCCTGGTTATAAAAATTCGGTTAAAAAATTCTATAATCCAGCCCCACGTTTTGGCCCGTATGTTGATACGTCAGTAAGTTTGTAATTTTCTTCTTTTAAATACATATTTCATATTTATGTAATAAATATATATATATATATATATATATATACACCCATATATATATATGGGTGTATCGATTTTTAACTTTTTTTTTTGTTTCCAAATTCCAAGTTGAAAAAAAGTTGCTACTAGGCGCCAAAACTTACCACAAAAAATTTTAAATTTTTAAAAAAATGTTTAGGTCTCCAGCACAAGACCTGAAGTTTAGAGAATTTACTAAAAAGCCAATTTTTACAAAAATATTTAAAAAACCTAAAACACAATTATTCTAACTTTTAAGTTAATATTCCACTAACAATAAGCATTGATTTGTGAGACGGCTTCTCTCTCCAGCGGTGATTTTCCTCTCCTTACTGCAATATTTCGTCGGGTTCATCTCCGACTTCTTCAGGCTGCTATGTGTCGTCCTCGGTGGTTGTCAAGGGAATGATTTTTTTTTTTTTTTCCTAAACCCCACTTTAGAGAAAAG
The DNA here is from genome assembly GCA_946811695.1 of Gonocerus acuteangulatus. NCBI lineage: Eukaryota > Metazoa > Arthropoda > Insecta > Hemiptera > Coreidae > Gonocerus > Gonocerus acuteangulatus. Next base: position 65,488,657 of record OX328124.1, read on the forward strand.
ATAAATAAAAAGCATGCAAGGAAGGGCATGATGAAAACGAAAGTGAAAGAAAAACGTGCAGAAACGCAAAGAAAAACTAAGGACCTCGAACGCCACAGGCGTGCGTAAGGGCCACAGGTAGAGGGAGGATGAGGGAGGAGGTGTCCTTATTCTGCATAAATGCACTTGAAGGCGGTACGTAAGGGAGAAAAAAGGTGTAGGATTCCCAAAAGGGAGGTATGTGTAATGTGCTGTGTGGGGCACAGCGATAGAGGAGGAGGTAAAACGAAAGATAGTCGGAGAGTAGAAAAAGAAGAAAGGGGAAGAAGGTCAGTTAGACTGTCTTACGTGTCATGTGTCAGTGTAACTTGTGTTTGTTGGATTGTTCCTAGTGTGTTCTAAAATGTGTTGTGTTCTAGTACGTCTACTAGTCGTCGTGTGAACTCAGTTGGTCCTTGCCAGCGTCCTGGTCGTCCAGGTGGTGTGATGTCGTTAAAAAGTGGATTGTCATGGTACTTAAGTCCGTCAAAGAATTTGATGTGACGAGGTTTTATGAATTCTGAAACTGTGGGGAGTTCTAAGAGTGTGTGTAAGTCTGGGGCTTTGAGTTTATTGTGTGAGGTGCTCCGTGTGATTGTTTTGAGTATTCGGTTCTGAAAAGATTGTAGTGTTCTGAGTATGGTGGGGTTCAGAAACCGAAAGAGTGGTGTGCCGTATAGAAGTGCCGGTCGTAAGACTCCTTTGTATATGAGTAGTTTCAGTCTGAGTGAGAGGTTTGATGAGTTGAGTAAGTGACCAAGAGAGCGGGCTTTCGTCCTGACAAGCTTTAGCTTCTTGGTAAAGTGTGTGTGAAAACTGAGGTGTGTACCTAAGTGTATCCCCAAGTAATTGATGTGTCTTTTTAACTTGTTTCTTTTGTTTCTAACCGTGAAATACTTGGGGCGTGCTCGTGTTGAGTTGCCATGAAAGGCGAAGAGTAGTGCGTCTGTCTTGGTCGGGTTAACTGTGATGTGTATTCGTCGCAGTTCGTCTACTACGTCAGCACAAACCTCTTCAGCTTGTTTTAATGCCTTTGAATGTGACATGGATGTGCTGTATATCGCGATATCGTCGGCATATGCGGCTATTTTTGTGTTTGGGTACTGTTCACCGACGATTTCTGATGTGTAGATGGAAAAGAGTGTGGGTGCGAGTACTGACCCCTGTGGTACACCGCAGGGGATCGGGTGTGTGCTGGAGAGGCTTGCCCCTACCCTAACCGTCATAGTACGTCCGTATAGGAAAGAGTGTATTGTGTTATAGAGTTGTTCTGGACATCCGTACGTTCTGAGTTGCTGCATGAGTATATTATGTGAAACTGAGTCAAAAGCTTTCGTACAGTCAATCGATATGAGTGCTGTAGTCCGGTTCATGAGCATGTTGTTTGTGATATGTGATTGGAGCCTTACTAGCTGGTGTTCTGAACTGTGTGCAGGGCGGAAGCCGAACTGCTCAGCAGGGATAATATCCTCCTCTGCGCAAAAGTCTTTAAGATATCTCAGTATAATCTTTTCATGTACTTTTGATAAATGAGGCAGTAGGCTTATGGGTCTGTAGTGTTCAGGTGTATCGCCCTTTTTGTTGGGTTTGAGTAGTGGTGTGATTATTGCGTGTCTCCAGTGTTCGGGGAAGTGTCTGAGGCGGAGGCATGTGTTATAGATGTGTACGAGATAGTGTAGTCCTTTTCTCGGTAACTGTTTAAGTAAAATGTACTGGAGTCTGTCATGTCCTGGGGATTTATTCCCTCGTGTTTGTCTGAGTATGGCTGTCAGTTGTTTCGGTGAGACGTACATGTAATTGTCTTGTAGTGTGAGTCTGTATTGAGGTGTACGGTCTTTGTTGCGAGTTTGAGCGTCTTGTGTGTAGTAAGTAGCGAGTATGTCCGCCTGGTCTTTTTCGTCTAGTAGCGTATCTTGTCTGTGTATTTTTACTGTGTTAGTCTTTTGCGTGCGTTGAAGATTTGGAGGTGCTGGCGCGAACTTAGGAATGCTCGAGTCGGCCGCGAAGGTGATTGTGTCTGTGAACTGTTTAATGGCCTCGTCGAGAATTTGTGTGTCGTGAATGGGTGTGATAGGGGGGGTGTGTTCGTGTATGAGGTGTTTGTATTTGTGCCAGTCTGCCTTACTGTAGTGGTAGTTTGTGGCTGTGGGTGTGGGTATGTGCCCGTGTAATTCGTATAAGACCGGCCTGTGATCTGATGTAATAAAATCGAGTGCAGTGCACGCGGTTATTACGTGTGGTTGTCGCGTAACTAACAAGCCAATCGTTGAAGTCATGCTGGGATCTGCGAAGTGTCTGAATGTGTGTGTGCCTGGGTGTATGACTGTCAGGGGGTATTTAGTCAGTTTAGTCCCTGCGGGGTTGTTTTTCGTATTGTGCCAGGCAGTGTGTCTAGCGTTCAGGTCACCTATGAGTATGTGTCGTCTGTCTGTCGAAGTTTCTGAAAGGAGAAGTCCCAGTCGTGAAAGTCGTCCTCTCGGTCTCCGATAGTATGCGGTCAGTTTGTACGTCTTGTTCAGTTTAACTATGATTGTCAGAACAAAATTGTATTCGTCTGGGTCTATGATTGGGTCTATCCGTTGGTAGCGTGTACCGTGTCGAAGGCCGATGGCGACTCCACCGGCTAGTGTATTGTCCATGTCGTGCCGGAGAAGTGCATAGCCCTGGAAGTGTGCGTAGCTACCTCTGGTCAGTCGTGTGTCGGTTAGTATGAATACAGTGGGCTGTATTTGTCGTAGAAGTAAGTCCACGTCTTGTAGTTTTGGAGTTAGTCCGTTCGTGTTTAAATTGAGTATAGTGTGTCTGGTCATTTTGTTATCAGTTTTGTCATAAGTTCTACTAATGTACGTAACATGGACATCATGTCTGTCATGGTGTTAGTCAGTCGTTCGACCCATGCCGGTGTACTGTCACTGGTATGTTGTTGTGGTGCGATGGGTGTTGGTATTTGGTAGACAGGTGGTGTAGGTGGGGTGGGAAGTAGAGCTGGTCTGGTGTTTTTTGTGCGTTGGGGAAGTGGTTGTGTCGGTGGTGGTGGTGGAGGGGGAAGCTGTGTGGTGAGGCCAGTGAAGGCATTGGAGTAGCTGAATGCTGGGTCAACTGTTCTATATGCTCGTGTGGGTGTGCTGTTTGCCGGGGGCCTACTGTTGTTTGTCGGGCTTTTCGGCTCTTCTCAAGAAGGTCGAGACGGGTTGGGCATTGCCTGTAAGAGGCGGGGTGCTCTTCCTGGCAGTTAGGACATTTCAGGGTATTATTTGTTCGATCGCAGTCTTTCGACGCGTGTGATTTGCCGCAACGGACACAACGTTCGCGCAAGTTACAGTTGTTTCTGGTGTGGCCGAAGCGCTGACACCGGAAACACTGGGAGATGCTGTTTTCTCCCCTATAGGGTTTGATGTAAACTATTATTTGATCGATCGATTTGATCGATTTTAGATGTGAGGGGTTAAACTTGTGATCGAAAGTGAGTATGATGGGTGGAATGGGGACCCTAGTTCCGTCGGTCTGGGTCTTGCTCATACGCTTCACTGACACGATATGTTCAGTGTTGAGCTGCTGTTTTACGCTCTCTAGCGGGTGGTCGATGTCCAGCCCGAGGAGCACGAAGTTTTGATTTTTTGGGGAGCCCTTAGGAGTAAAGGAGTAGAATTGGGTCTTGTTTGAGGTCAGTTTGGTTTTTATAGTTTCGAAAGTAGTGAGGTCCTGGGCAAAAATTTTGTTCCCGTCTTTACATCTCTGTACAGTGTATTTGGAGATTCCGGCGTTGTTCAGTGTACGTACAAGGCTGTTAACCTCGGTGTAGTGTGGCGGTAAGATGATTGGTGGTGGCCTGATTTTGTTGAGGGGCTCGAATCTGTTCTGTGTGGTGGTCGGGGCTGGGGAAGTTTTAGTGGGAGGATTTTTGGGCGCCACCTTTCGGTGCTTCCTGCCCTTGCTTGGTTTAACCAGAGTGAAGATCTCACTATCCGTTAGAGGTTCACTCTCTGAGGAGCTACTTGAATCAATGGGCCTTTTAGAGGCCGGAGGGAGGCCAGGGAAGTCTGTGGTATTTGCGAGATCGGCGCCCTGCTCCATAGGAGACTCAGGGCCCAGTATGCTGAAGAGACGTTCCATCTCTTCTGTGGTGAATGTTCTGGTTGAAAGGGCCTTTGTGAGGGTCTCTTGGGTGAGATGTGTGCTAGTAGTGGGCGGTGGTGAGAGTGTACGTGTCTGGTGGAGGGGAGTGTGGTCATGTGAGAACATGGTGGGGGGTGGGCGTGGCGTAAAGAGGGGGTAAAAGAGAGAGGGGAGAGACAGAGTGGTGGTACCCTGGTGGAGGGGGCCGCCTGCGGTCGTACCTGTACCAACCGACAGACGGGTGGGCAAAGCCCCGGAATACAGAACCCCTTAACAATTCCCTTGTGGGTCCGGAGCCAACGGCTTGTTTAGAGATCCTGGATGTGCCCCTTACTCTCTTCTTCTGCGACTGCTGCTGCTACACCAGGCGCTTCTGCTCTTTCGAGCTTACTGTCCGAGCGGGTGCTCGGGGCCTAGCTTCTTGAGTAGCTGGTCCTGCTGGAGGTGACTGGAGGGCTGCCGGTGAATGTACAAGAGCTGTGACGAGGTACAGGAGTTCCAAGAAAACAGGAGATGTGTTCACCACTGAAGTTCATGGAGGATATTTCCTGTTAGGCCCTGAACACATATTAATTTTCCCAAGTTTTGCTTGTGCAGTTTTAAAAATAAGAATATTGTGTTTTTGATGCCACAAACAGGAATAGAAGCTCTTTTCCATATCTCCTCAAATTTTAAAGCAACTCTCAATGTAATTACGTTCTTTGCAGGCCGATAAATTCCCCCTTGTTTCATTTCAGCGCGTACCCACTCAACATACTTCAATTCATCCATCTTGGTCAGCAGAACATAAAAACCACTCACATCGATAGGTTGCTCAATAACCGGGATGTCGGTAGTTTGTCAAGTTAAATCCGTTTCTTACTCATCATTAACACAACAACAATCAACAATTAGGCTTTAGGAACAGGACTATCGCATACAAAACACAAATGCCACTGCTTACCGGCAGAGACGCCTGCGCGGTCATTCATAGCTGGTACATCACCGCGGTGCGACAGTCTGGCCTTCCCCCACCCCTTGCTACAAATTGACGCTTGACGAATTGAAATTTTCTTCATTTCTTCACTTATTACACCACTTCCAACCAAGCCTAACGGGGTTTTAGTTAAATTTAAGGTTTAAACCACGGAACACACAATTATCAAAGTACTGCAAAATTTCAAAAGTTGGCTGAAATTAACGACTTTTAGGCCTTGTGCGGGAGACCTAAATGAAGTGTTAAATGTTTGAAATAATTCTTTTAACGTTTTCTATGCTTATTGTTATTGGAATATTAACTTAAAACTTAGAATAATTGCGTCCCATCCTTAAGAAGACAGATGAGAAAACAAGGACTGAAGACCAGCGCCCCACACGGACCACTGATGAACTACAGACGACGGACGAACGACGAAGACAGCCCTCGAGCCCTATTGGCCCACGGACCCCCTACACCATTGGCCCGCATAGTCTACGAAGCAGGGCTATAAAGGAGGGAAATTCCGGGAAAAAAATCATTCCCTTGACAACCACCGAGGACGACACATAGCAGCCTGAAGAAGTCGGAGATGAACCCGACGAAATATTGCAGTAAGGAGAGGAAAATCACCGCTGGAGAGAGAAGCCGTCTCACAAATCAATCATTTCAACCCCAGCGAAGTAACTTAAAACAAAACATATATATATATATATATATATATATATATATATATATATATATATATATATATATATACATATATATATCTTCGAAGATAATATAAAAACGTCTCCTTCTAATACCCTTTATTTTGTCTAATCTGATTCCAGTTTTAGTGCACTTCGACGGTTACTACTCTCGAAAAATATATAGAAATCCATTTCGCTAACAATAAATGGTATCTTTTTTGAACATTATGACCGATAGTTGACAATTTAAGAAAATCGTTTAGGTATAATAATCAATTAGATATAAGATAGACAAAAATCAATAGGAAATGAACACACAGAGTTATACAGAATTCTATAGATATTATAGTACAATGTTAAGTATACCACTGAATAGTGGATATTCAACTACTGTAAATAATTTTAAACAGCAAGCTATTACTGTAAAATTCTTTTTACAGTTAATTTTTTTTTAGTAAACATTTTATTTTAGTGGAGTAAAGTTACTGAATATAGGTTAATATGATCTGGCATATTAAGCCTAAAAAAAAATTCAAGGCATAAACTAATGTAGAGATATTATTGTTGGGAAATCAGGCAATTGTATTTAAAAGAATATAGATAGTTGGGATGTAGTTCGTTAACCGTCGAAAATATATGAAAAGTAAACGTCAGGGTCAATTCAGTAAATGTTTCATCTCTCGTTCTTCGAAACGTTATGCAACACTTGTGCTTAGAACGGAAGGGGTAACAAGAATAAAAGTCAAAACATAACCAGTTGGAAATTACGGTATTTTTCCGCTAAGGTGATTCACAAATGAGATTCTTCTTACAAGAAAACATTATTTTCCCATAGCCTAGTCTAGTAACCACGCAAAAAAAGAAAAAAAAATACTTGAAATTACTTCTTGAAATGTTGCTGGAAAAAGATCCATCTATTTTTTTAGACATTACAACTCACTTTGTCTAACCCTAATCAGTACTGTCTAGTGAAATAAGTATATTTTAATGTTGCTTATTGGCCTTGGGTCTACACTTGATGATTAGCGCTCCGGTGTTTTTATTTTTAAATAATACTCAGATAAATTAAAGAAATTCATTATAGTTAGCTAACGTTCCTGGCTATGAAATAGCGTCAGAACACTGTTTTAAAAAAAAAAATATATATAGTTGATATCAGTCAACGGATTAGAACCTTTTGTTAAAATTAATAATATGTAATAATAACTTTTCTTAAAATTATTTTTTAAACCTCGCTATTACATTTTAAGAAAAGTACAATGTTTTAGTGCCAAAATATGTGAATTATGAAATAAGAAAACGGCTAAAAAGATTTGGATCTATGGCGATGGAGCTGTAACAATTTTGGCCTCAGCCCCACCCCATATTTCATGAAAAAAAAAACAAAAAAAAAAAAACTTCAAGAATAAAATATGGATACATTAGGAATCGATATCTCTTTCAGGAATCGAAATGACAAAAACACTCCTCTCGATCCTTCTTAATCAAGGATATATTTCGTTCAGGCAGGGAAAAGAAGAAGGATATATTTTTGGCGAATAGTTCCACCATTCCTGCCATATTAACCCCATCACTGACAGAAAAATTTCTTCTGCCTCTGGCACGTTTGGCAAGGCCCTTTTGTTAATTTATCTGCTTGCGCCTCACTCATGACAAAGTACAACCTAAAAAGAAGATTTATAGGAATGTATCGATGTAGAGGAATGGTTGAAATTCACGTCCAACTGTTCTTTCCTTAAACGAGTGTTTCCGAACAAATGTTCTCCTGCGTGAGGTATAAATTATTAAATATTGCCCCTTTTAGGCAGTGATATTTAGACGGAATAGTAAATATTAAATATTGGATTACAATATACCATTTTCTTCGAGTTGCAGTAATAGGGGGACGTTTATATTTAAGAATCTAATCACGCAAACCAGCTTAAGCATTTCAAGTTAAAAATAGATTAATTAAAAATAGAGTGACCTCTATGTACATCTGTAAGCAGCGAGTGTAGTAGGTGATACCTTATCAGTTTTACTGAAACCCAGAAACTGCTCGATGTATTTCATTCAGTTAGTTAAAAGCAACGTCCTTCTTCAAGATAACCCAGAAAAAGTTTTTTTCAATGTATTTTTTTTTTTTTTTAAAGATAATACTCTAACAGACAAAAAATTACTTCTGCTTTCTTTAAGACCAAAGGAAGTTTGCTTTTACTACGATGTCTGCTCTCTGCCTCGATTGATAACTTTTTGTGTTTGTTTAGGTTTTTAGTTTATTTTTTTTTCATTTTGTTGAAAAGTTCTACTTTAGTTGGGAAGTCATCTCTTCCATCACCTTTTTCCATAAAGCTGCACATATATAAGAGAGTGACACATTTTCCAGCTTCTCACACTAGTATTTATTTTCTTTTTCCTCTACATATTAATTAGAAGTTATGTAAATAAAATTACTTGTTTATATCTTTGATTGGAACGTGCCTAAAATACTCATAAATAAACTGTTATTAATATTGTGCAATCGCCTAATTCAAACTCAACAAATCGCCGAGCTAGTGAATTTCGTGACATGATAAAAAGCTATGTTATCAAAAGTAGCTACACGCCAGTCAATCAAATTAGTCCGCTTTTCACATGACCAAATCCATACATGTACTGGAATTAAATGGGACATTATTATGGATCTCTCATATGATTACATCAATCTTTATGAAGCTTTGAGTGTAGTATTCGCAAGCTAACTGTGCGTGTATATATATATGTACATATTTGAACATCAATATATGTATATATATATATATATATATATACATATATATATATATATACATATATATATATATATATATATATATATATATATGTATAGATATACATATATGTATATGTATGTGTATATGTATTTTACGGCGCCTCTACATCTAAGCCATATCACAGCTTGGAAACTAAAGGTTCTTATTATACAATCTTTAGAATTTGCGGGTGAAAAAACGTATCAAGTGGAGGAGCAAGACTTTTAATAGCCATAATAAGGGTTTTAGCGCGGTTCCTCCCTCCCCCAAAGGGAGGAACCCCGCTTATAAGGTTGATCTCCTGAAACAATCCGGAAGTGTCGACTAGAAACATTCGCGTTTCAGAACCCCTAGAGACCGAAAATGACGGTGGTTAAAATTTGTATATATATATATATATATATATATATATATATATATATATATATATATATATGTATATATTTATTTATTTATGTATTTATATATATATATATATATATACTTACTTACTTACTTACTGGTGGGCGCTAAAGTCCATGAAGGACCATGGCCTCTGCTAGCAGCTTCTTCCATTCTCCCCGGTCGGCAGCGAATCTCCTCCAACGGCTGATCCCCAGATCCTTCAGGTCTTTTTCGACGTCGTCCAGCCAGCGAAGACGGGGCTTCCCTCGCCTCCGTCCTCCTCCAGGCTTGCCGTACAGGAGTTTCCGGGGGAGTCGTGTAGGTCCCATCCTTTCAACATGGCCAAGCCATCGCAGCCGCCCAGTCTTAATGTGTGCCACTATGTCCGGCTCTGCATAAAGATCCCGCAGCTCTTGGTTGCTCCTAATCCTCCACTGCTCACCGATCTTCACAGGCCCATAAATCCGCCGCAGAACCTTTCGCTCCCACACTCTCAGCATACGCATTGACTCTGATGTTAGGGTCCATGCCTCACTGCCATAGGTGACTGTTGGCCTCAGGATACTTCTATATACAAGTGCCTTTGCATTTCTGGACAACCTATTATACTTGAGTACTCTCTGCAGTCCAAACAAACATCTGTTTCCAGCAGCAATTCTCGCCTTTATATCAGCTGGTATTTCATTATTTTCTGTCAGCTTGCTGCCTAGATATTTGAATTCTTTGGATCTTGCAAAAGAGTACTCTCCAAAGACGACAACTTCTTCATGGGCTTCTTCTGACGTTGCTGACTTCATATAGACCGTCTTCTCCACATTTACTTCCAGTCCAAGTTCTCTTGCAGCACGCAGGAATTCCTCCAGAGCCCCGGCGACAGCTGCGAATGTTCTGCCTGATATAACGACATCATCGGCATAGGCTAGATGTTGGGTCAGCCTATTGTAAATAGTTCCGCCGGGGTTTGACCTAATTTTCCTAATGGCATGCTCAAGGACAAGGTTGAAGAGTAAAGTGGAGAGTGGGTCGCCCTGTCTAAGGCCTCTTCTTACATCAAATGCGGCAGAACACTTCTGACCAGACTTCACCCTGCATCTAGTTGTCTCTAAGGTCATCCGTACCAGTCTAATAAGCTTCCCTGGCACACCCAGTATCCTAAGGCATTTGTACATATTTTCGCGGTTGATGCTATCGTAGGCTTGCCTAAAGTCAACAAAAACATGATGAAGAGTAACATTAAACTCTGTTGACTTTTCCAGCATTTGCCTGACCGAGAATATGTGATCCATTGTTGATCTTCCTGGTCTGAAACCGCACTGGTATTCTCCAATTACCTTCTCTGCTATCTTTATTAGACGCCTGCTTATGGCAATAGAGAAAACTTTATAGGCGACATTCACCAGTGCAATGCCTCGGTAGTTGTTGCAAACTGTCCGATTTCCCTTCTTAAAGATAGGGCAAAGGAGAGCTTCTTCCCAATCCTTTGGCATTATCTCTTGGATCCATACCTCGAAGATCAGCTGGTACACTCCATCCCAGAGGTCTGCTCCACCATGTCGCAGCATTTCCGCATGTATGCCATCCCCTCCTGGAGCTTTATTATTCTTAAGTTCTGAGATAATTTCCATAATTTCTTCCATATCAGGAGGGGGCTCCACATCTTCGTCGTTCCCTGGGCTCGTATTTAAGGGTAAGGCGCCCATGTCTGTGTCTGTAATACTCTCCGTGTTCAGCATCTCCTTGAAATGCCTAACCCACCGTTCCATGACCTCTGATTGGTTGCTGACAATTTCACCTTGCTCGTTTCGTATATAATCAGTTCCAAGGCTGGGCCCTCGCTTCACCTCATTCACTCCCCGGAAGAATTTCCGGCTGTCTTTGACCTGGTACGATTCTTTTATATCTTCAAGGCGCTTATACTCTGCCTCTCTTTTCTTCTTTCTACAGGTTTTCTTTACTATTTTTTGTGTTTGCCTAAATAAATCCCTGGCCTGCCTTGTATTCCGTTGGACGCACCGGGTATAGGCCAGTTTCTTTCCGTTCACTGATTTTTCGCAGTCTTGGTCAAACCAGTCTTCCGTTATTTTCTTCGGTTTGCGTCCAAGTGTTACGTCAGCCGTTTTCCTAATAGCGGCCTTCAGGGAGTTCCAACAATCTTCGATGTTTCCTTCGTCGCCTGGGATTCTCATCTTATCCCTATTTTGGTGGAACTTTTCTCTAAATGTGTTACGCACTTCCTCATTTTTCAGCTTGCCCACATCATATACAACCGCAGTTTGCTCCTGTGATTTTCTGGCATCGGCCAGTTTCTGTCTGTACTTAGTTAAAACCATGTAATGATCACTATCGGAACAAGCACCCCTTTAACTGCGTGAATCCATAATATGCGAGGCATGCCGGATGTCGATAAGCACATGATCAATCTGATTCGACGTCTCTCCATCCGGGGATGTCCACGTCATCTTGTGAGCTCTTTTATGTTGGAAATATGTGCTAACTATTCTGAGACCCTTTTCCATTGCGAAGCTGATTGACCGCACACCATTGTCATTGGACTTGACGTGCCCGCTGTGTATTCCTATTGTTGGTCGGAAAACCTCCTCAATGCCAACCTTTGCGTTCAGGTCACCAAGGACTATCCTAGCGTCATAATTAGGGAGGTTATCATATGCCCTCTCCAGCTGTCCATAAAATTCATCCTTGGTCAGATCATCTTTGTCTTCTGTTGGGGCATGTACACTGAGTAGTGAAATGTTCTTAAACTTCCCTCTGAGTCGTAATTTGCAGATCCTTTCCGTTATGCATTCATAGTTCAGTATACAGTGCTTGAGGTTCTTTCTTACCATAAACCCGGTACCAAAACCAAATACCAAATACCAAATATATTCTGTTTGTTACCACTGTTGATTAAAATATATTTACTGAGATTCACAACCTCTGTATCTCTCCAGCGGATCTCCTGCAAGGCAATCACATCCACATTGTATAAATCCAGCTCACTCTCTAAGGCTTTACTCGCTCCAGCTTGGAATAAGCTCCTAACGTTCCAGGTTCCTATTCGCAGATTATTGCTTGGGTCCTTCCTTAGTCTTCGTCTATTTCTACTTTTGGCAGTGCTTATTCTGCTCTTATTCTTTTCCACTAGTGGCATTGGCTGGGGCCCCCCCCAGATCCGAATGGGCCCCTATGGGGACTTTTTTTAAAGAAACCTCTGCCATTTTATGGAGTTTGGTTGAAACTGCTATCTAGTTTCCTGGCTGCTTTTGACAGCGGGTACGCCACCCCCTTGCTAACCCTCCTCCTTTTCCAAACGGGCTTGGGACCGTCTTTGGCGGAGACAAATATATATATATATATATATATATATATATATATATATATTTGTCTGTTCGCCGCATAGCTCAGAGAGCAATGGCCCGATTTTGATGAAATTTGGTACAAAAATCCATCGTCCAATTTGAAAGGTCAAGTTCGTTAACCAGCAAAATCCGCCACCGGAAGATGACGTTTGGGGCAAAATTCGCGCAAAAAAAAATCGTAACGCTTACGTTTTTGAGTTCATAAGCTTGTAAGTACTCTTTTTATAGGCTTATTAGGCTAGGAAAACGAATAAAACCATTTTTAAGGCGATAGCTTTAACCGTTTTCGAGAAAATCGGAAAAATAGTTTTTGAATACCGTTTTTGTTTTGGGTACTTAGAATCACGGGATTCAGTTGAAACATTATCTGCATGTTCTACTTTCATTAAACATTATCTGCACGTTCTACTTTCATTAATTGGTTGTTTCTTGTTTTAAATTGCATTTATCAGTAAAATTAGTATAGTAGTAAAATAAGCTAAGAAACAGTGATAATAAGTTTGGAGTGGCTGTGGTAATCAAGATGGCAGTGGCTAATCATGATGACGTAGTTTGTTTTGAATTCTCCAGTCTATATAACCTTCCTCATAGCCTCTAACTGAAGTTATCGTTATTTCTTATTTTATAGAAAGATTTAACCCCCGACAGAATGGAATTTTATTCGCCATGAAGCACATATTTACAGTTGATTATAACAGTAAAACGAATTTGCTAGTAAAACAAGATGCCTAAAATGACAACGAATTTTTGGTTGTTTAGAATAGAGCCTTCTCAGCAGTAGTCAAAAAGTAAGTACGTTTTCAGTACATAATTGTAATGACTTATACAGATTAAGAATTATCCGCTGCAGTGTAAGTTTAATGTGATTTGTGATGCTAATATATTCCATTTCTTCGAGATGCACGTAACCGCGCTAAGATGGCGCAGTTCCTGCGAGTCGGACTTTTTCAATGATTTTATATTTTTAGGCCAATCTATAATTCCTGTGGGTTAATATGTTTTTTAAATAGAAGCTTTAAAGCCTCAACAGGAATATTTGTGTAATCACCCTTCACAGTTAATTTATTAGAATCATGAGTGACCGTTTTTGTGTCACAACTAACAATCTTTGAAAACGAAGTTTAATTTTCCTTGTTATTGCTATTTTCCTTCTGTTATGCCGAAATTTTTTATTAATGGTCTAATTCTCCTTGAATTTTTTGACTAGATCAAGAACCTATTTTAAGCACTCTTAAATTCCTTAATTTAATTCAGGAAGTTTATCAAGCTTGACATAATCACTTTTGGGTTATTACGGGTGGTCTATACCGAGTCCTTTGTTTGTAAATACAAAGAGCTTTCTGAGTAACGGTAAATGGCAGTAAAAGTATATGACTTTACCTGGAACCAAACCCTGCATACAGAGAATTGCAATACGAGACCTTCTCATTCTTTCTTTCACCAGCTACCTTGTAACACCTTAGATCTGTTTATATTGTTTTACTCAGTGTGAACAAGTGTTGAAAGTGCCTGAAATTTTATATCACTACAAGACTATAGTGACTTTCTACTACATGCATTTTTTTATTATTTTTTATCTGCCTGTTTTTATATTAGCCAACCCGTTGTATATCACTTTTAATTTATTTATTTTTAGCGCGGTTCCTCCCTCCCCGATAGGGAGGAATCCCGCTTATATTTATTTATTTATTTATTTAAGTCTTTATTATATATATGTACAAAATATAATAATTATAATTAACATTTCTTTTTTTTTTTTTTTTTTGCTTGTATGTACAAATATATGGACCTTCCCTTTTAGGGAGTATAAAGTCTTTTTCGGTGACTGGCCGTACCTATGAGTGGAGTTCGCTGTATTTTGTGCTCCAGAGTTCCCGGTCCTTGGCACTTCTCATCCAGACAGAGCCCTCTTTTTTCCTGAATTCGCCTGCCCATCTTTTTCTTTGCCGTCCTCTTCTTCTCTTCCTATCCAATGTTGACCTGTTTTGCCCAGCTTTCTTTAGGTTTTCTCATCAGGTGACCTGCCCATATCCACTTCAGCCTGTGCGCATATTTATTAGCATCAAGCGCTTGGCTTCTCTTCCTTACCTGATCGTTACTTATTCGGTCCCTTCTCCTTATTCTTAGCATGCTCCGTTCCATTGCCCGTTGGCATACTGATATTTTATGTTGAAGGGTCTTAGTAAGGGACCATGTCTGACAGCCGTAAGTGAGCACTGGGAGGATACAACTATTGAATACGATGGTTTTTAGGGTTTGATCGATGTTGCTTTTCATGACTGATTTTAAGCTCCAGTATTTTTTCCATGCATTGGCAATTCTTGTTTCTATTTCTTTAATTTGTCTATCCTGAAAAGAAATTTTTTGGCCTAAGTATGTAACTTCTTCTACTATTTCAATTTCTGGAAAGCGAACTTTTAGTTTGTTGGTACTGCTGTTGGTTATAATTTTGGTTTTATGTAGGTTCAGCTGAAGACCATGGGGTGCACTGTTTATCTGGAAGGTGTTTAACATCTCTATAAGTTCTTCTTCTCTTCCCGCTATTAGTACAACATCATCTGCGAACTTGAGTGTGTTAAGCTTAGAGCCATTTACAGATATTCCCATTTCATTCCATCTCAGCGTTTTGAAGATTTGTTCTAGTTCTAAAATGAAGATACTGGTGGAAAGTGGGTCTCCTTGCCTGACGCCTCTTCTAATCGGGAACTTCTCTCCTTTCGTTACTCCTGATATGTATCCTTTATTTTCCCTGTACATTTCCTCAACTATTGATACATATTTTTCCTCAATTCCTACTGATCTCATGGCTGGAGCAATATTACAATGGTAGATGCTATCAAAGGCTTTTGAAAAATCAATAAATTCAAGATATAAATCGAAGCTATACTCATTTGCCCTTTCTACCAGTTGATTTATGGTTTGCAGGTGGTCACTCACTGAGAAGTCTTTTCGGAATCCTGCTTGGTCGTTTGTAAGGTTCTCTTCTATTTTCTTCATTAATCTGCCTTGAATTATCCTGGAGAAGAGCTTTCCTATTGCTGAGCCTAAAGAGATGGGTCTGTAATTGTCAAGCTTGCTTGGATCTCCTTTCTTGTGCAGTAGGATTATTTTAGATACCTTCCAATCCTCAGGAATTTCTTCACATCCCAGCACTTCATTGTAAATTTTCCATAAAAGCCAAACCATATCTTTACCCCCTGCTTTTAAGAAGTCGTTTGTTACTCCATCATCCCCAGGACATTTATTTGTCTTTAATAATGCTAAGGCTTTCTCTACCTCACTTTCCATGATAAGGGGAACTGGTTCACTTTTGACCCCATGTGCGTGCCTATCCTTGATGATCTTGTCCTCTCCTGCATCATAAAGTTCTTTGAAGAAGTACGTGGCTATTTGCATCATCGTTCTTTTATCGTCCACCAGTTTACCTCTTTTGTTAGTATAACCACCTGGCCAGGCTCGCCCCAACATTATTTCTTCTCTAATTTTCTTAATTGACCTACTAGATTCTAGTATTTCTTTTATTTTGTTTTCTTTGTGAATCTGTAAATCTTCCTTTATTTTATGCCTGATTTGCCTGTTTATGGTAGTTAGAAGTGGCGTTGCGTGGTCTTTATGGAGGAGTATTTTTCTTTTTTGTAAAAGTTCTATTGTGTGGGAAGAGAGCTTAGCCATCAAACCTTTATCTACACATCTCGCTGGTCTGTTTTTTAAAATGATTTTTAACTTATTTAACACTGAAGAGTATAGATCGTGCAAATTATTAGAGGAATCACTTTCCACCAATTTTCTGATTTCTTGTACACCCTCTTGCAATCCCTCTACATCCATGTTTTTCAAATTTGCTGGTATTTTTGGTAACGGTCTTTCCTTCCTCACAATGTCTACTTTTAGGGTCGCTCTTAACAAACGATGGTCGGAGTTAAAGTTGAAAGAGGTAATTACTTCTGTATTTTTAAACACCCTTAATTTATTTGTAAGTATATAATCTATTTCGTATTTGCTATTATCTGGGGCTCTCCAAGTCCATTTATTCTTAGTTTTCTTAGGAAAATAAGTATTTGTAACTTTTAATCTATTAGCTAAAGCAAAATTTGCTATGTTTGCACCACCTTCATTCCTGGTACCATACCATGAGTTGCCCATAATAATATCCTCTCCATCATTTCTTTTCCCTAATCTGCCATTCCAATCTCCCATTACTATTATTGTATTCTTAAAATTATTTGAGAGTGGTTCAAATGCACCTTGTAGGGAATTGTAAAAGTCGTCTTTTTCCTCCTTCTTTGAGTTTGCAGTCGGTGCGTAAACTTGTATTAAAACTAAAGCCTTTCTTTTCCCAATGTCCAGTTTTAAGGTAGCTATTCTCGGGTTAACTTCTTTAAAACTAATTACCTTATCTGTCCAGATCTTATTAACAAGAAATCCGACACCTCCAATTCCTTTAGTTGAGCTGGTATGAGCAAACAGGTTTCCTTCTTTGGTTGTGATGACTTTATTGTATTTTCTTCTAATTTCAGACATTCCAATTACATCCCACTCCAAATTTTGCATGGCATACTGTAATTCCGCTCTTCTTTCCTCCCCTAGTAGGGTTCTAACATTGAAAGTACACACATTTATCAAGTTTGCTGTTTTCTTTTTGATGATTTCGTCCGTGTCCTGGTTCCCGGTTATTTTTCTTTGAGCCGATTTGTACCTGTATTGCTAGGAAATACTATCTTTTTTCCCTAAATCCATCGTCTCAACTGCTATTTCGCTATTATTCCTAGGTTTATCCTTTATTTGGGGAATTGGTGGCTGCTCCCTGGTTTCTTTGTCAGCTTGCTTTTTAAAATAACGATCTAAGCTACTAGGCCTTAGTTTCAATTGTTCGCAGCTTGCTGATTTTTTCCTTGGTTGCCTTCTCCCAGGTGAATCCTCTTCCTGGCCTCGTAATCGTTTATTAGTTTTGTCAAAATCTGCATTTTTCAGTTCTTCTAGTGTAAAGAGTTTTCCATCTACAAATAGTTTATCATATCTAATAGAGGCCCTCTGGCCACTGTTTCTTCGTTCCATCATGAAAGGAAACAGTTCACTTCTAACAAGACGTACGTTTTGTGGCAAATCCTCCTTTATTGTAATATAGTTATATTTCCCCTGTAGATTTCTTTTGGCTTTTAAAATATCACTTCGTAGGAGATTAGAAGTTAATGTAATGAGATTAAGTGATTTTTCGCCTCGATTCTTCAGGTTTTTTATAGATACAATATCATATTTTCTAAAATCACATATTAGGAACTTAAATATTTCTTCTATTTCTTTTAATTTGTCCTGCCATGTTACTGATGTTAGTCCATATATTAACAAATTTCTTTTCCTTTCGGCACTTAATTTGTTCTCGATCCGTTCTATTCTGTCTTCATGCGTATTTAACTTATCTATTTTCTCTTCAAGGGTATTGAGCTTCCCTAACATTTTAAGAACTTCATCTATCTTACTTTCGATAGCTGACATTTTGTTTATGTTTACTTGCAGGTTATTATTTCCAGAAGGTTTTTCTACTGCTAGTTTCGCTAATGCCGCTAGAGTGCACTTACTTGACTGCAGATCGATTCTTAGGTTACCAGCGTAACCTTACCAGAGGTTTTATTACTGCTATCTCCCTTAACTTTTACATGCAATTACCCAACCTGTAGAAATTACTACTCCCTTACACTCACTCGAATTTCTACACGTCGACGCTAGCTCTTCACTTCGAGATAGAAATAAAACCGTAAAAACGATAACTGCCTCAATAATCACTGGTTAAACACAGAGCACTGATAAGACGCGTGAACACTATGGCTTCCAATCGCGAACTCCCCCTTATAAGGTTGATACAATGAAACAATCCGGAAGTGCCGACTAGATTTAAATTTTCCGCGAATTTAAATTTCGCGTTTCAGAACCCCTAGAGACCGAAAATAACGGTAGTTCAAATTTGTATATATATATATACACACACATATATATATATATATATATATATTTGTCAGTTCGCTTTGTAGCTCCCAGATGAATGGTCCGATTTTGATGAAATTTGGTAAAAAAATCTTTCGTCTAATTTGAAAGGTCAAGTTCGTTAACCAGCAAAATCCGACTACTGGAAGATGGCGTTTGGGGCGAAATTTGCGAAAAAAAATCGTAACGCTTACGTTTTTTAGTTCATAAGCTTGTAAGTACTCGTTTTATATGCTTCCTGGGGATAGCTTCAACCATTTTCGAGAAAACTGGAAAAATAGTTTTTGAATACCGTTTTTGGTTTGGGTACTTAGAATCATGGGATTCAGTTGAAACATTTTCTGCATGTTCTACTTTTATCAAAACTAATATGTTGAAATTTTGGTCACGTTTGGAGTTAAGGAAGGGTTAGAATAAAATATTTTATTAACAGACATAAAAAGTTTTAGTAACTTTGTTTACTTTCCATAATTTTTTTTTTCGGCGCATCTACATCTAGGTCATTAGCGCCGACATCCAGGGTGCAGCGAGGAATTTTCCCAGCGAGCCGTGGGATGAGAAAATTCCTGCCGGAGGTTGGGAATCGAACCCACCATCTCTAAAATGCTCTAAAAACAAGGTTCTAATGAAAGTTTTGATTAGGCGATGTCAATCGGAAAAATAAGAGCTTAAAACTTTAAAGTAATTGATTTCGCTTATTCGAATTGTTCTTTTTGTCGGTTTTTTATTCCTTGTTATTTTTTAATTGCTTATAGTTGGATAATGTATTTGAAAATAAAACAGGTTAAGAAAAATAAGAAAAACAATTTAATGTTAGAAGGATGGACATGGATTTCCAAGATATAGCTTTTCAACTGCCTAGCGTCCTTCCTAGGGAAGGTTGTTTGTCTTTGATTTTGGTACTTAGAATTATGGGATACAGTTGAAACATTTTCTGCATGTTCGAATTTCATCAGCACTAATATGTTGAACTTTTTGTTACGTTTAGAGTAAAGGAAGGGTTAGAATAAAATATTTTATTAACAGAGAAAAAAAGTTTTGGTAACTTTTTATGCTTTCGATAGTATCTCGAAAACCGTTGACAATCCTGTGAAGCGGAAGATTACCATTCGAAAGTTTACTAAATGCTCTACAAAAAAGGTTCTGAAGAAAGTTTTAATTAGGCGATGTCAATCGGAGAAATAAGTGCTTAAAACTTTAAAATAATTGATTTCGTTTATTCGAACGGTTCTTTTTGTCTGTTTTATTCCTTGTTATTTTTTAATTGCTTATAGTTGGATAATGTATTTGAAAATAAAACTGGTTAAGTAAAATAACAAAAACAATTTATTGTTAGAAATATAGATTTCCAAGGATCCGAGACCTTGTCACTAGCGGGACAGTTTCTAGTGTTAGCCGACCCTTCCAGGTAAGATTGTAAATCATGACCTTTCAAGACTTTACTACACACAGGAATGGCGTTAGTGACCTTAAGGGTTGACACAACATTATAAAAATTAATTTAAAAAAAAAGACTGGTGGAACCAAAATAATAACTGCTTCTATTTTAATCTTTCCAAATTAGACTAGGGATATGAACGGAACCGCGCTAAGATGATGCAGTTCCTGCGATACGGACTTTTTTCTGGGTCACATTGAAAAGACAATTATTTAAAATTAAAAAAAAAAGAAGCTTAATTAAGTTTTATGTATCTGTTAAAGAAACGTTACCTTCGTGATGGTATTGTAAAACCACTTACTTTGAAAAATGTATGAATATTACTTTATTTTACAATAATGTTTTGATTTAATGATTTTCAACGTACATACAGTACACGCACAAAAACATGCGCAAAGGACTGTATAGTCTCCTAGTTCCGTAACCCCTCCTCTCCAGTCAACGAATTCTGGTGAGCTGAGTAGGATTTTGAAGGTTTTTTTTTGTTTGTTTTTTTGTTATAAAAATTTAGTAGGCATATTATTTTCCAAACCAAAAGAACAAACCTTTCACACTAACAAATACATTTTAATTAGGCTGAATTTCCAGCAATTATTTGAAAATTCAATTATGAAAGCAACACCAATAAGAAATATTCTTTCGGAGTATTCTGATAATATTACGTATTGTTGAGTTCGGAGTCTGATTAGGGGACAGGTTTGTATCAAGGATTTTCCGTGTACTCATAGTGTAGTGTTCTTAGCTTTTAGCGCGGTTCCTCCCGCCCTTCATAGGGAGGAACCCCGCTTATAAGATTGATTTCATGAAACAATCCGGAAGTGCCGACTAGAAAATTTTGCGTTTCAGAACATCTAGACACCGAAAATGGCGGTGGTTCAAATTTGTATATATATATTTGTCTGTTCGCTTTCTAGCTCCAAGACGAATGGTCCGATTGTGATGAAATGTAGTACAAAAATCTTTCGTCTTATTTGAAAGGTCAAGGTTGTTATCCAGCAGAATCCGCCCACCGGAACATGGTTTTTGGAGCGATATTCGCGCGAAAAAAATCGTTCCACTTACTTCATAAGCTTGCAAGTACTCGTGTTGTAGGCTCCTTGGCCTTAGAAAACGAAAGAAAACATTTTTAAGGCGATATCTTTAACCGTTTTCGAGAAAATTGGAAAAATAGTTGTTGAATAACGTTTTTGGTTTGGGTACTTAGAATCATGGGATTCAGTTGAAACATTTTCTGCATGTTCTAATTTCCTCAAAACTAATATGTTGAAAATGTGGTTACGTTTGGAGTTAAGGAAGGGTTAGATTAAAATAATTTATTAATAGAGATAAAAAGCGCTTGAAATTAGAAAACGTCTGATTTACAGAAAAATTTATATCTTTGGCAGATTTCTGTAGCTACAAAATAAATATGCATAATTAAAACGGGACTAATTACAACAGTACGAAAATTTGTGTGATACACCATGACAATAGATTAAGAAAAAATTTGTTTAAGGTACATAATAGCAAAAAAATATTATTTTACTAGCTGACCCGGGGAACTTCGTACCGCTTAACAGTCGATTCTTTATTTTTTTTATTCTTCTAATACTTATTCTGCTATTTAGGACACCGGGTCAGCTAGTAAGATAAAAAAAAAAGAAAAAAAGAAACTTAATAAGTCAACAATTACATTTTGTCAAAAAATAAAAATTAACACTTAAAATTCTTTTAATAGTCACTAAAAATCCCAATGAAAATTACAATATCATATTTCTTATTATGATACCTACTTATTATATTTTATTTTATTTTTACTTATTCTAAATTAAGTTTGATTTTTATTGTAGTACTTAATTGTACACGATATTTTTTGTTTCATTGCCTGACGCGTAAACAAACAGAGCAGATGGTTTTCCAACACGGGAACAGGCAACATACAATTGACCATGCGAGAAACATGGGTTTTCTAGATTAATACCACAAACAGTTAATGACTGCCCTGGGATTTGTTTATAGTCAAACTGAGTGCATAGGTCCAATAGCAACACCGTTGTAGGCACTGTAATCAATTCTAACAGCAGCTCGATTCAAACTTGCACCATTATTAGTCGAATGTCGCGCTTCACGGGTCTTAACCGGATTCTTTCACGTTCATTGCGATCTTCACGTTCCTGGGCAGTACGATTAGATTGATAATTAATTTGATGCGTTGCATTTCGGGTTCTTCTGCCTAAATTTGTCCGCCGCCTTATAGGAGGCATATTTTGTAAGTCACAAACACACACCACTTTTGTAATTTTATAGAAATTTGGGGCTTTTAGATTTAGTAATATTATTGATGCACAGCAAAGAGATGTTTAAATTTCAAGTGACATTTTACCACAGACAATTTACATTTTACTATAGTCAATTTGTTTTTGAGTAATGTTACCATCGTATAAATATTGACAAATATTGACCTTAATATTTATACGATACTAATGTCACTCAATTGTTTTGCCTTCCCAGAACCCCTCCACTAACACTTAAACTTTATGGTATGGTATTAAAGTTCTATTTGACCTTTAAGTATTATTACGAATCTATTGTATGGGAATATAGAAAAGTGGGATCTTTTTTACTTCGTTAACGCAAATATAAATTAATTTAAATTGCATTATTACCTTGTGATTCTATTGTCACCTAGTGATTACTTATTTTTTTAATTTTTTTTTTTTGCTTATACACAAATAACCAAATACGTTAACTGTTAAAAATATTATAATTGAGAACATACATTTTTATTTCAAAATTAATTTGCTTTAAGGACGTGAAAAAGACCCGAAAAGTGTTATTTTTAGACTTTTCCAGGTATTTTTTTTAATCTTTCTCTCCGTAAGAACCATCCTCGTACTTCAAGGAATATTATAAAAAAAGAATTACTACATAATTTTGTACAGCTTATTATTGCACGGACTTTAAAGTTGCCCAGGAAACACCATATGGAGGTAACCGTGCTTGTTTCCGTTGGAGAGTTAAAAAAAAAAAAAAAAAAAAAAAAAAAAAAACGCTTAAAAAGTTAGATAAACAGAGACAAATACACGTTGAAAAGCATAAAACTAACAAATTTGAAGTTTTAAGCACATATCTCTTCGATTGACATCACCCATACAACAGAATTTTTTTTTCATCTACTTCTAGGTCATTAGCGCCACAGAACCTTATTTTTTTTTTTATTTTTTTTTTTTTTTTACGGCGCATCTACATCTTGGCCATTAGCACCGGGCTATCTATAGGTTGCCACCCTTTTATAATGCCAACAGCACGTGATCGGTCACCCATTCAGGTACTGACCACGCCCGACGTTGCTTAACTAAAAAAAAAAAAAAATGCAACAACCGCTTAAAAAGTTAGGTAAACAGAGACAAATACACGTTGAAAAGCATAAAACTAACAAATTTTAAGTTTTAAGCACTTATCTCTTCGATTGACATCGCCCCACCGAACATTACAACAGAATCTTTTTTTTTAGAGAATTTAGTAACCTTTCGAATAGCCGCCTTCCACTTACTACGAGTTCCCAACCGTTTTCGAGATATTTTAGAAAATATACTGAGATCCGAAAACTTTGTATCACCATTCATACAAATATTTTTTC
>OX328124.1:65512184-65637184 GCA_946811695.1 Gonocerus acuteangulatus
TAAGGCAATATGTGGAAACAAGACAAGAAGATACAATTCCCACGTTTAGTGTCTCGATACAAGGAAGAAACTACAGATATTTACAAATCGTTTATGATTCTTGGATGTTTCGAAGATGGTTGATATTCCTTTTATAATAAACTAAGGAAAGATATTTATAAAAAAAAAAAAAAAAAAAAAAAAAAAAAAAAAAAAAAAAAAAAAAAAAAATTATGTATTTATGTATTACCTGCAACTGATAGAGGGTAATCGATCACGTAGTTCCGGAGCACAACCTGCAAATAAAAATTCAATTATTATATAAACAGTTTTACTAATCAAATTTTTTATTTCAGCATTAATTAATTTCAAGAACATATTATTAAATTTTTAATTATAATAATGTTTTGTGAGGGTATATTTTGTATTTTAAAAAAATACGGTATAATGCTCTTATACTCGTACAATCAATTAGTGGCGTTCGAGATAACACTTGCATTTAACTAACCAACTGTGTTAATTGCAGTGACACTTTTTAATTACTCTAGCTGTAGCTATGACTGGTAAAAAAATAAATATTTCATATTAACAATCATGTATGCGTATGTGTAGACAGACCTCCCAAACACGCACAATTTCAATTTTTTAAGTTTTTCTTTTTATGGAAAATATTTTGTGAATTTTTAAGACGATCAACCTAAAATCCAAAACAACCATCAATCTGAAATTAAGAGATCAGTGAGTTACTCGAAAGGGGATTTCAGGATACAATTAACCTTCTCCAGTAACATATTTTGTAGAAACATTGTCTTCAAAATCTGCTTCTATTGTGGAGTGTGGGGACCCGTGCCATATGGGTAATACCTGTCGCTGTCATCAGCGCCCTGCAGCAACATCCACGGCCACGAGGCAAAGTTCTGTAATATTAACTAGATTTGACAATTTGCGCACAATAGCAGGGCAGCATGTTCTGAAACTATATGTTACAAAATTCATCGTCTTTTTCGCCACTTATTGTTTTCTAGACCGTCCCACCGCTTCCGTTATTTCCTTCGTTTGATGTAAAAGTTCAGAATAGGGACGCCCAAGTAATACGTTTGTTTTATTTTTATTTAAATTTTGACGTCCATTATTATTACCTAAGAATTTTGGGACGGGTTATCTATAGGTTACCACCTTTTTCTAACCAGGACAGGGCTGATGCCTTTTCTTTTGCCTAAAGAAAAGCCACCACCCCATAGTGGGAATCGAACCCACGACCCTTGGCACGGAGTAATAAGTGCCCACACCTTAACAATTACGGCCACCGGGCCTCCATGTTTGTTTTAAATAAGCAATAAGCATGTTTGTTTGCTATATTGATTAGTGTAGTTTAACGAACTTAAAAAATTAATGAAATACAAGAAGCTGACAAATAAGAGGTTCTGGGAATCAAGAGGAAGTAGTCAAGAGTGATATATCATAATGAAGTGTTTTTGGTAACAAACTTCATCTAATGAGACCAACACTGAGAATAACCGAGTTTTTTCTGAGTACAAACTAATTGAACGGATTCCTTCTCCTACTCACAAATAAAAGAGTTAAAAGGATTTCTGTCTCAATTTTACATTTATTTTACATACTCAGAAACATATTTTATAGTCAACAAATTCGAAAAACAAAGAACAACCAGATGTAGGGAAGGAGCAAACGCGCTGAAATAGAACTAAATTAAATGAGTAAACATTTAATATGCCATAAAGTATTCGGGAAATGCTCATTTGCCGATTGGAATGTAAATCCACCCCACTTCATGCCTTGTCCAATACAATTAAATTAGAAATAATAAATTACCGGCTAGACCAGGCGTCTCCAAACTTTCCATCCTTAGGGCCATACTGATTACTCCAGTAGGTTCCGAGGGCCAAAACCATATTGGTACAACTTATTTGTGTGAGAAGACCTTCTCCAAAATGAAGTACACAAAAAATGTTTACAGATCTAAATTAACTGATGGGCATCTCAAATCTCTTTTAATAATTGGTACAAGTAAAATTAGTCCACAACTACAAACTTTTGTCAGTGGAAAATCTCAATTACATAAATCTCATTAGTATTTTATATGTCATAATGCTTGTTATAAGTTATGTTTTTATTTAAAATGTTAGTTGGATTCATTTCAATAATTTGTTAGTTATTATATACTGAAGTTAAATTTTCTGCATATTATACATGTCTTTACTCATTACAATTCTGTGTTTCGTTATCCAACTTATCACAAAAACAATAACAATAAGCCTACAACAATGTTATGAGTAGTTAGCCCATGACCATATCAATGTAGATGTCATATTAATAATTATTCAACATAAAATTAGAATACTTCAGTAAACTAAATTTAATTTTCTATAAAAAATATGTTCCCTAAAACGAGTTTTCAAGTATGCTAGCTCTCCGCGGGCCGGACAAAATCTGTCCGCGGGCCGGATGTGGCCCTCGGGCCGTAGTTTGGAGACCCCTGGGCTAGACAAATAGACTTGTATATATGCTAGTACTCAAGCACTAACTAAAATACATACAATTTACTTTAAAGACATTGAACCAAAATCAGATATACTAAAAACATTAGAGTATCTAATTTGTCAACCGACCATACGAAACTTTTCATAACCCATTTTTATACAGGGTGTCCCGTAAATGTCTAGTCATTTTGTGGGTGGTGATAGAAGACCTTAAGGGGAACAAAAAATGTTCTATGACGATTTTCCGAATTCTCACACATAAGGGAGAAAACGTCGTTTTATTGTTTTTTCGAGACAAACGTGGTTTTTAGAAGAATAATCGTTGTAGCTCCGTCCCAGGTGGTTCTACTAGAAAGGGAGTGAAACCAATCGAAAGCTGAGTAAATTTACTATAAGACTAGTTGAGAGTAAACGTAAAACTGAATGAATGTAAATATGTATATCTTACCAAAAGATAGCTATTCTAAATTTCCTGACATTTTCTTGATATTTCTTACCAGCGTTACTCCTCAATGGGCAGGATCTGAGATTTCTGGGTTTCAGAAAAACTTCCACTTTTAACCAGCTTTCCATTTATGTATCACAACCCTGTGTTATTGAATTATTTGCACGATTTAAGAACAAAAGTTTTAAAAAAAAACAAGGATCTGTGAAAAGAAAATTATATATTTTTCTTCAGTTTATTCAATAAGCTGAAGAGAAATATTTATTTTTATAAATGTTTACATAAATATTAAGTAAATATTTACTTAAAACAATAAAAAAAAATACTTCCACAAATATATAAAAAAAATCCTAAAACAAATAATTAAAATACACATATATTTTGAATTTGTTAATTACATTAACTAATAATGGGTCCAGGAAGTGGCCATTAATGAACCCCAACCATACATTAACCTCAAAAATTACTATTTTTACCTAGATCACGCATTTGAACACATTTTTACAGGACTATGTACATCTTATTTATGAGGGATATAATTTTTAATTACCACAACAAAAACGCATGGGCTCACGAGAATCCCAGTGAGTTTCACAAGCGTAGCCATCAGTATCAATTCAAGATAAAGAATTTGTTTTCTAAATATAAATACCAGGTCAAATGTATTCAAATGCAACATGCCCAACATAATGGTTGGGGTTCATTAATGGCCACTTCCTGGACCCAGTATTAGTTACTGTAATTAACAAATTCAAAATATATGTGTTTTTTATTTATTTACTGTTTTAGGATATTTTTTTATATTTGTGGAAGTATTTTTTTATTGTTTTTAAGTAAATATTTACTTAATATTTATGTAAACATTTATAAAAAAAAAATTCAGCTTTTTGAATAAACTGCAGAAAAAAATGTAATTTTCTTTTCACAGATCCATGTTTTTTTTTTAAACTTTTGTACTTAAACCGTTCAAATACTTCAATAACACAGGGTTGTGATACATGAATGGAAAGCTGGTTAAATGAGGAAGATTTCTGAAACCCGGAAATCTCAGATCTTGCCCATTGAGGAGTAACGCTGGAAAGAAATATCAATAAAATGTCAGGAAATTTAGAATTGCCTTCTTTTTGTAAGATATACATACTTACATTCATTCATTTTTACGTTTACTCCCAACTAGTCTTATAGTAAATTTACTCAGCTTTCGATTGGTTTCACTTCCTTTCTAGTAGTACCACCTGGGACGGAGCTACGACGACTATTCTTCTAAAAACCATGTTTGTCTCGATAAAACAATAAAACGACGTTTTCTCCCTTATGGGCGAGAATTCGGGAAATTGTCATAGAACATTTTTTGTTCCCCTAAGGGTCCTCTATCACCCTTCATAATATGACTAGACATTTACGGGACACCCTGTATATTCATCATATAAAAATACCGATAACCTGGAGTGAGTCAAAAATATACTTAGTATAACGTGTGGCAGAAGCAGTTTGCGGGGTGTGACAGTCCTAAAATAAAACCATTTAAAAAAAACAAAAAAAAACAAGGAACTATTATTAAATATAGAACTGTGTTTCAATCGCGGAATGGAACTCAAAAAGTATTCATACCCTTATTTCTCTATATATCTTCTATATATACATCTATAAAAATCACGTGTCTGTCTGTTTGTTCTTTATACAAATCCACCGTTTGACCGATTTTGACCAAACGTGGCGCACTGGTAGGTCTTGACACGGGGAGAGTCATAGGCCTACTTCAAACCGTCTATGACTCACAGTCGGAGATCACGAGTTCGAAACAATGAACCCAAATAGTTACACATTTGCGTTATTAGATTTTAATATTAACTGTTTGGTTTCTAAATTATTTTTGCTTTTATAGATGCAGAAAGTAGGTTTAGCATAGCACGCCGGGTAACAGCTAGTAATTTATAAATTTCATGCCTGTAATGTTCCTTTCCTCTTCAGGAATAAAATAATAAAATAAATATTACAGTAATATAAGCCAACGGCTTGACAAATCATAAACCAATAAGTGCTAAAAAGAGTACATTACGTAAATAAAAAATTATCCGTAATAATTCCAAAGAGGATAATCCGCCCTTCAAATATGTCTATAGCCCTTAATAACATAAACAAAATGATTTGGCACCCAATCTACATCAATCAATCCATTCTTGATCCATTGCCTCGAGCTGAGATCATTCAAGTGTCTAATGGAATAGCTACAAGCAAATCTGTTATTCACTTGATTGAATTGAATGACAACACAATCTGTTCTAATCCTGGATATGGATAATATTATTTTCGTTATACCCTCAATCTCATTTGCGTTATCTCTCTTTTAACATCAAGGTCTATTTATTTATTTTTATTTCCTTGAAGACCTCCGCAACAAGGGTAATCAGCTCAAAGAAAATTAATAATAAAAAAATAAAAATAATAAGGAAATACTTTCCAATTAAATTCATAAATATCATTAATTGTTCATATTCATAAAAATGTATACAATACGAAATAAGTAAGTAATAAAATAATGCTATAATTGAAATAATATTAACAATTTATAAAATAATAAGTAAGATATAACATAAAGAAAAATATAAACATACAAAATAGACAAATTGCTCTAAAATTATTTTGAGATCAGAAATTTTGGCTTTGATTGTAATTACGCGTTACTTGTGATACAGCTATATTTCTTTGTATGTATTCGTGGTATTCAAGTATGTAAGTATGGCATGGTGCTCTTATCTGATAACAGCTCGCTAAGGTAATGAGGTGCCGGTAGATTGTCTCTTTTCATGCAGTCTGTTAGTAGATGTTTCACAGTCAAAGGCACGTTGCATGTATTTCGAATAACGCTGCGGGTATGAATTCGAGAAAATAAAAGCAAAGAGACGTAAAATGTAAATGTTTCTAAAAAAAGGTTTCTTCCTTAGCATAATGCTACTCGTCCACTGGAACCGAAAAGCTGCGAAATGAATTCGTCAGAATTCGCAGGAACAATCCAAAAACGAGGGCCCCATCTTGGCGCGTCCACTGGGTCCGTATCGTTCGTCCGTTTTCGTCTGAACTTTTGCGAAGTGCGAACCGATCCCATTCTGCTGGGATTTAGTTGCGAACGAGTGCGAAAAGTCGTGGTTAAAAATGGACTGTGAGAAGTTAATTTTGCTTTTGACAGGAAATATCTGTGGGACCAACGAGAAACAAAATATTTTAGAATAAATGTTGTCAAGAATGTATCGAAATATATCCTTTCTCATGTGGTGGTTTGAAGATCATTCCATAAAATATTCCATTCAATAAGAAAATTCACCGAACTCCTTTATTTGGCATTAATATGATTCACCCACATTTCCCGTCTTTGTTGATGTCGATTGAGCCGTCGATTAATCAAAGGTGATAATTCCAAAGCGAAACATTTTTCATCAGAATCATGAGAAAAACCTTTTCGATTTCCCATCAAGTTACCTGCGAATTCGGACGAATCCGGAAGCAATGGACGAGGGGCATTTGCACGATTTCATACGATCGGCGTTCGCCTGAATTCGTTGCTTCGCAATTCGCAGCTTCCCAGTGGACGAGAAGCCTAAGAGCTAGATATTGAAGAAAATAAGATGTGGTGCTCAAGGAATATACATAATCTCTTTTTGTCCTGTGTAAATATTTTCCATCTACAAATGCTTTTATTTTATTTATTTTGTAAATATAAGTATATTTTCCCGGCTTATATATTTTCTTATTTTTATTTTTCGCTTCGACTGCAAGGATCATTAGCTCAAGCTCATTTATTATCTTCAAAGACAACATAAACATAAATATATACAGGGTGTCTGATGGCAAATTTATATTTTTAAATGCGATTATATAAAAAAGTAATCAACGGTGCGGAGAGAGGGTGGCTACCTCCCATGGATTTTATTTTACGGGGCTACCTCTAAGAGAGGGATTATAAGGACAATCCCCAATCTCTTGAAGCTTTAAAGGAAAATATTCGTCCAGAAATCAGCTCAATTGAACCCAGTTTACTGCAGCGTGAGGCGCAGAACACAAGGCTCCTTTTTGAACAGTGTGTTCAGTTCGACGGAAGGCATCTGGATGGCATACTCTTTAAAAAATAAAATCCTAATTTCCCTTCTATCGTTCAATGCTCTTAATAAAATTTTGTTTTCTGCCACCAGACACCCTGTATATATATATATATATATATATATATATATATATATATATATATATATATATATATATAATATAATGGGAAGGAAACCCTCTCATGACGTGATTAGGAAGAAGAGGTATGTTTGGCACTTCCCAAGGCTTCAAATCCTGAAGGATGGCAGAGTTTAGTATTTTTGTGTTATCAACGAATGTTTTGAGGATTTCTTTTTAGACTTAAGTCAGATAGGACAAGATATCTCGCGTGAGGGCTAGGGCCGTGGGAATGAAATGAGATTTTTAAGACCCTGTCAGTGAGTTAGCATAACAACAAAATATTTAGAAAGGAAAGAAATTTGTAGAACTTCAGAACACAAAATATAATTATTTTACATTTATTATTAGAATGGAATATAATTACAGCCCAAGTATTACGGTATGATCTACCTATCTATGATGTTTTATATGCACAATATATTAAACATATGTACGAGTAGATAGTCCTGTTATTTTATTTTTCATCTGTTCACCTCAATTGATTAATACATTTATTTAAACATACATGTAGGATAATAAACATTATACATATGTGTGTGTATATATATATATATATATATATATATATATATTAATATATATATATATACATATATATTAATATATATTTATATACATATATATTAATATAGTTTTGGGGGGGGGGCAAGGTTAGCTTAGTAGTAGAGCACTCAACGGCTGGCGGACCGGAGCTCAAAACTACGGCTTACTACAGGTTTTATCTTCTAGTGTCTTCATTCGTGGATAGGATTCGGGTTTCAGACCATCCCTAGGTCCACCCAGGATTTACTTAATTTATTAATGAGAACCTGCAAAGGGGAAAATCAGGCGGCCGGAGCGTAGTACTGACCACACTATCTCTCTAGTTCGCCGTGTGATCAAGAATCAGATGCATCTAAACTATTTGTCCTTCTGGGGCCTTGTGGTCTGTCTCAAGAATGTTGTTTTTTTTTGTTGTTTTTTTAAATTTCTTGAAATAACTTTACTTATAAGTACGTAGGTGAAAAATTGTCGCATTTATTGAGCCAAACAGATACAAAACATAATAAACTATTCGACTTCTTCAAGTGCAGTCATTAAGGATTAGATTGATGTTAAAAAATGTTTTTTTTTTTGTTTTTTTTTCAGCGTCATAAGATAAAATGTATGACAATATTGATAGAAAGGTGTAAGAGAATGTACAACACTTCGCTTGAATGTACAACACTTCATACAATTAATGAAAACTCGAGTTGGATAGCCAACACAACCCACACTAAATCCCAATCATTCCATTTGACTAATGAAAGTCCTCTCTCCCTCAATTATATTACTTTATATTTCCTAAAGTTAATTAACAAAATTTATTAGCAGGAACAAGAGTTTATTATTTATTAACGCAGTCTATAATAATTCTATTTCATTTCAATGCTACTTTAAGGTAAATGTTTTTGTTCCTATCTTAGTTCCTTCTCCAGTATACACTTCTATTACTTGTGTGGGATGAATACGGTCTTGCATTGATTTTCATTATTAACGTCTTGGTTTAGAGAGCATTTGTTCGATCTACGAGCTAGCTCTATCGCTCGCCTATCGAAGATCTCACGCACTTTCTCGTCCAGCGCGTGAAGCAAGAAGTCCGGGCAACTTTAAGATTAATATAACCATATTAACACCATTGGCTCTTCAAGTCGCAAAACCATGTCTAATTTAATATAGTTATTTCTTCCACATAATGTTTGTTTCATATTATTTCATACAGTCCACTTGTACCCAATCCACGCCTGGACTCCGGCGATGCAGAGTATGCTCGCTCAAGATTTGCGTGCACCACCCATGTTAGGGAGGCGTGCAAATTAAGCAGCATTAACATAGTTTTCAACAATATCTAATATAAGCCAAAAGTTTTTAAACAATTTATGATTAATGATGGCATAACTTTATTCAAATTAGAATCTGGTTGTTTGGTTCAATTGGGCGTTTGGGCAAACAACGTCTTCGCTATCATTGCCCGATTTAATATTGGTATTCATGTCACACGTGTTTTTCTTTGTGTGTGTGTGTGTTTTTTAATAGCATAGGAAAAAAAGTAATGATTCTAGAAAAATTATTAGATATTTCCCAAGATTTTCTCACTTAAACCCTTTTTCGGAGCATTTATATTCTATGAATTATAAGACAATCGTTAAATTTTCTGTATATTGTTACGAAGACATCAATTACTTGTTGGAACTTGGTTCTTATAAAAGACAAGCTGTTAAAGTTATTATTTTCTATTTTTATCTAAAAATTCTCCTACATTGAGGTGTAATTTAAAATTTACTTAAAAGGGAACAAATCCTTCAAACAAAGATAGCCAAGGAAATACTCTCTCCCTTAAAGAGTAACAATAAACGTTAGGCATAGAAGGACTGGAAACAAAGACGATTTGTAAATTGGATAGCAGCTGCCACTACCTGTCAGAGGCTATTCCAGAGACGGCAGGTATAGGAGCAAGGAGGATTGAAAGACAAGTACCGAACTAAAGGGCAAAGACAGTACTATTATCAGCTCTGTAATTCCCTGAACGGGTAGGATAATTTGAGCTAGGGGATTAGGTTGGTCATTGTCTATTGAATAATTGGTTACCGTAACCATGTTAACACTGGATGGGCGTGAATTTCACTATAGTAGTCAGCTGAGCCCTACTATAGTGAAATTCAAGTTTATATCCTATATAAACATATCATATAGTGCAATGCAAGTTTATATAATATTTTTATAATATTCAATGATGAGCAATTGATTAACAAGTGAAATCCGTCCACAGAAAAAATGTTTTTCAATGACATTCGCGCGAAATAAATCGTAGCTCTTCCGTAGGGTTTTTATTATTAACAATCCTGGTATATTACTACATTTCTGCATGTATTTGCACGTGAGAAATCAAGATATTTAACCATTTTCGAGGTATTCTAAAATTTTCGATTAGGATGATCCAAAATGAAAGCCATGCATGCACATTTTTCTATGTTTTACAAATTTAAAAAAAAAATACAGATATGAGTTTTGGACTTTTCGTTTACTTTAATAAACGAATTGAGAAATCAAGGAAGATAGAAAGAGGCCATTTGAAAGTTTCATATGATACATTGAACCAAAGGAACTTGAATCCTTATTGTTAGTAGTTTCGAAACAATTACTTCCGTTCCATTCAAGGAATAGTAATTGAGTAATTTGGCAAACAGGTAATAAGAAATAGTTTGGCCTTTTTTGTGATGATATTTTATGGTTTTTGCTAACAATTAATTCTTCAAGGACTAGCAGAAGTTGAGAAATTGAGAGAATCCTCTTGGATTTTTCATTTCACAAGGTGATTGAGGTTGCTTATAATACTAAAACAGCAGTCTCCAAAAGAAAATATAGCTACATTTATAAGCAAACTATTAACAGAATATCAGGTTTAGGGGTTACGGTGTATGATAAATCTGAGCAGCTATCATTGCTGTATGATATGCAGCTACCATAGGGGGAAATGTACATATATGCCGAGGAGCTTCCATCTTATTTAAGCATATTAGACACAATGCCTTCCTCTTAGGTTCGAAAAACTCCCCACAAACTATCAATTACTAACATTTTTGTTCTATATATTGAGCAAAAGCTAGGACCTAAGAACTGTGTCTAATTATATTTTGGAACTATTTCACTTACACGGTAGTTTCAAGTGCCTTGGAATGCAAATATTATAGCTTTTTTCTGCATACACGAATAGTCGGGGGCAATTTTCTTTAATTAGTATTTTTTTATTAATTAAAATTATTCAAATTTGAGAAAGAAAGAAATGGAGAAGAAAACAGGAAGAGGAAGAGAAAATAAGCGTCTTGAATAAGTTTTAATATAACACGGAATTCGTAGATGGGTTTTTAGCCGGGATGCCGGCTGCAGCACCTGTTGGCTATTCAATTTAAAAGAATTGTAGAAGACTAGTGAAGATGAGTAGATGCTTTTAAATTATATTGTTGTTTATACTTCTGTATGGAGGACAATCTCTCATAAGACGAACTTTTCAAACGGTCCTTATTTCCTCTAAAGTCTAATTTAAAAGACCAGAAAGCAACAAATGTTTCATTGGCCTCTTTACTTTTGAGCTAAATACATTATTATTCCTGATGTCCTTGTAACCCTTACGTACCCTTTGTGATCAACCAAGATAAAGGAACCTTTGGTGGCTTTTTGTGATGTTCAGTAGCTGCGAGTCATCCAGTCTTTCATTCCATACCCAATTAAGGTAGTTGTCCAATTCATCTTTTCTGACAGAGGATAAATCATTGAGAACCGTTCAAAAAGAGGATTATTTTCGGGGTTATGCTACCATTAAAGCTTTCTCAAGGATATATATTTCCAATGAAATGGATCATTTAATTTTCAAATCTTTATGTTTTTGAAACATTAACTCGCCCGGGGTTTGTATCAGGAAGCTCCTGTTTTTTTTCGATGAAGTTAATTACTGGTCTTGATATCACAGCATGGCATATTAGTTCATCTAATGGAGCCGAAGCTTCAGATTTTGGCTCGAGTATTAGACAAGACCGCATCTGTTTGTAGTGTGATGCTAAGAGGGGGGAAGCTAATTTCATCGGAAGACCTTATATAACATTAATTGAGGCATGCGTAAATCGAGAATTTCCTGGAACATCTTTTTTTTTATGTGGGAAAAATCACGTTGTTTTGTAGTTCTTTCGATTATAATGCCGATAGTACTTACGCCAGAGACCTTCCTGAGGCACCGAAAGATATGCAATAAAAGTTTCTAAAATGTTCATTATTCAGAAATGTTAACATTAATTAGCAGCTGAGCAAAATAGCATTATGCGTGAAAAATAGGGGAAAATACAATTGTTGTATTATCTTTTTTGGCAATTTAAAATTCAATTAGGTCCTTAATATATAGGGGAAAACGTTGATTACATAATAACACAACCCACTAAATTTCGTTTTAA
This sequence comes from Gonocerus acuteangulatus, assembly GCA_946811695.1. NCBI lineage: Eukaryota > Metazoa > Arthropoda > Insecta > Hemiptera > Coreidae > Gonocerus > Gonocerus acuteangulatus. The sequence continues at coordinate 65,524,289 of OX328124.1, forward strand.
TCAGTTGGATAGTTTTTGCATAATAATTTTGTAATTCAGCGTTATAGAATTTTAAACAAGTAAGAGTTCACTTTATAATGGGAAGATATTTAATTCCTGGAGTAAACGGTTGGAAATTCAACAAAACTATGTAATTTTATAAGTTGTTATTTCCAGTTAAATATAAAGAAAACGAGATAGAGAGGAAGATTAGAGAGGAGAGTACACTGAAATAATTAGTGATGGAAGTCTGGGAGTAAATAGCTTTAGTTTACTTGGCAATACTGGAATATCCACTGTTCAGAGGAATATTAAAAGTATTCTAATAAGAAAAATTAATGGTAAAGCCTATTTTAAAGATAAGGTCTTGGATGTTTCATTTAGATAATTCAGGACCCATTAGGTAATCTCTTTAGGTACTCCTAGGTAGGAAAAGGACATCTGCAGAACACCTCAAAGTATTAACTATACTAGTTCTACTCTACATGTTAACGTCATGGTGCATCAAACACCCTTATTTCATAAGAGTAGCTAATCGTATCAGATACGTGGCCTTGCTGTTCTTCCTCATTTCACATATCTTCCATGTATAAGAAAACCGCATTTTTATTTAAAACCAACATTTCTATAGAAACAAGTCATAATGTGAACAATAAAAAAAATACAATTATTGAACATTATGTTTTTCTAAGGGAGGGTATAGTAGCAGTCGGATATTTTTTCCTGTCCTCGGCAACGATCTGCAAAACAAATTGTTTCTCATTTTCAACTTTTCTGAGAACGTTCTTGTAATCCTGGATGAGTTTGACGCCTCGTACAGCCACGTCATTCACAACAACTATCTTCTCAAGCATTAAGTTAGAAGGGAGGGGAGGGAGTCTAAGGGAGCGTTTACATTAGGATAGTTATTGCAGGATATTTATATCAGAGAGAAATTCTGACTAATGCAAACCATGTATGTCTGACATAAATTGCTCATGGTTTACATTAGTCAGAATTTCTCTCTGACATAAATATCCTGCAATAACTATCCTAGTGTAAACGCATCCTAAACGAAAAAAGTTGAAGCCTAAAATCGGTCATGCCAGTGTGACGAAAAGCGCGCGAAAAGGTGAATTTTTGAATATTATTGTAAACAAACAATGAAATTAAACGAATATATATATATGTATCGTATTCGTATAAATTGACATTTATATATAGTATGTATAAACATAAATCAATAAGAATATGATATATATATATATATATATATATATATATTCGTTAACATTCATTGTTTGTTTACGATCATATTCAGATTCAAATTTTCACGCGTCACTACTGGTACTATTGTCACACTCGCATGGCCGATTTCAGGCCAAGACTTTTTTAGCATTAGGAGATAGATAACACACCCTCCACTATCTACTAACTCAATCTTCTCAAGTTTTTCAATTTCACTCTTGTAATCTGGATCATCCTTCCATGTTGAAGGGTCCTTGTCGGGGAAATAGGTGCTGGGGGGGATGAAAACTCGATTTTTGTGAATGAAGAAAAAGATCATTTGTTGGAGTACGTTCTTCTTCAGTTGATTTTTTTCTTCTTCCTCCTTTCCAGCATAACTTTATATTTGACTTAACCACTGTTGGAACGTTGTCATCAAATAAGGATATAAGGAAGGTTATCTTCCACGGTTTCGGGAACTAAATACTAGAGATGATTGGAAAATTTTTTTTGTGGCAACCTTACTAATTTCTGGATCAATATCCTAATAATGTATCAGTTGATTCATGAATAGAAAGTCACGATATGGTGCTTCAATTGGGTGTGATGACAGAAACCAGACCTTACCCATAAGTTTCCCTGTATCCACAGTATAGTCCCGCATCTGTGAGGTATAGTTCTCAACCTTCCCATCGGTAAGCCCATCTTGTTATTCTTATGTCTGTTCTAATCTAAACTGTTATTCTTATATCTGTTCTCCTAATAATCTAAGCACTACTATAGCACATTGTTGTTCTAGCTGTATATTATGTTTTTAAGTTTTTTTTCCATATATGTATGTATGTGCATGTAGGCATATATATGTGTATATGTGTGGGTGTGTATATATATGTATGTGTATATACACACACACACACATATATATATATATATATATGTATGTGTGTGTATATATATATATATATATATATATATATATATATGTATGTGTGTGTATATATATATATATATATATATATATATATATATATATATATATATATATATATAAATAAAATATTAATATTTTAGTTTGGCTGAATTTAGAACATGCAGGAAATATTTCAACTGAATCCCAAAATTGTAGGTACCCAAAAGAAAAACTGTTTTTCAAATTGTCTTGGAAACGGTTACAGATATCGCCTTAAAATGGTTTCCTTCGTTTCCCTATAAACGTATAAAACAAGTAATTGCAAGCATATGATGTAAGGGTAACGATTTTTTTCGCGCGAATTTCGCCCCAAAAACCAGGTTGCAGTGGACGGATTCTGCTGGTTAACTAATACGCAGTTCCTGCAAGTCAGTGTGTGTGTGTACACATGTATGTATATATATATATATATATATATATAAACACGTAAAACACTGTATATGCATTGACATTTTAGTAAGCCCTAACAAAACAACAAATGAAATGAAAATAGACTGGGAGTTCCAGTTTAAAATAGCACAGCTTTACTTTTCATCAACTAAGGTTTTCAGAAGAAGAAGAAAATAAAGAGCAAAACAATTATTAAATTCCCGATCCAATTATAGAATTAATCAAATACCTATGAAACAAAAAAAAACGAAAAAATAAACTAGAACTACTAAACTCATCTTAGCGCGGTTCCGTTCTTATCCCTAGTCTAATTTCGAATGATTAAAATAGAAGCAGTTATTATTTCGTTGACAGGAGATCGTTGACCGTTGATGATGCAAGGTAGGGATTGTCCGGGTTCGGTCACTGCTACTTAATAATACATACCCCATATGTGTATGTATGTGGGCATATATATGTACATATGTGTGCGTGTATATGTGTATGTGTATATGCTTATATTTATATATATATATATATATATATATATATATATATATATATATATATGTTTGGTATATTTACATAGATATGTGCATATATTAGTGTTAAATATGTCCTACTTGTATTTACAGCCCTGATGAAGGGTGACCGAAGTAGCAGTGACCGAACCCCGACAGCTATTATTTTGGTTCCACCAGTCTTGAAAGGTAGGATTTACAATCTTACCTGGAAGGGTCGGCAACACTAGAAACCGTCCCGCTAGTTAGTCTTGGAATCTTGGAACCTGTTTTATTTTCGAATACATTATCCAACTATAAGCAATTAAAAAATAACAAGGAATTAAAAACAGACAAAAAGAACAGTTCGAATAAGCGAAATCAATTACTTTAAAGCTTTAAGCTCTTATTTCTCCGATTGTCATCGCCTAATCAAAACTTTCATTAGAACCTTTTATGTAGAGCATTTAATAAGCTTTCTAATGGTATTCTTCCGTTTACCAAGATTTTCAACCGTTTTCGAGATATTAATGAAAGTTCCCAAAATTTACATTATTTCTAGCAACAGAAAATTGGTCTCATTTTTCATATCCTGTTTTACACACAAAATTTTCCCAACATAAGAAATTACAAAAATAAAAAGCAATAAAAAACGAAGGGAAGGAGACAAAAATTACAAAAAGAACGACAAAAACCCGTTCATAAGAACAAAACAGACGTATTTGAAGTTTTAAGCACTTATTTCTCCGATTGACATAACCTAATCAAAAATAGTTTTAGAATCTTTTTTGTAGAGAATTTAGTAAGCTTTCAAATAGTTTGGGGGCGAGGTTAGCTCAGTGGTAGAGCACTGGACTAATAAGCTGGAGGCCTGAGTTCAAATCCCGAGCAAGCACTAAAGATTTTTTCTTCTAGTGTCTTCGTTCATGGGTTGAATTCGGCCTCCCTGACCGTCCCTAGGCTAACCCAGCCTTTAATTAATTTAATAATGGGTACCTTGGTTGGTGCTAATGACTCTAGCAGTCGAAGCAGCCAAGGGGAAAATCAGGCGGCCGGAGCATAGTACTGACCACACTATCTCCCTAGTGTGCCGTATGGTCATGAAACAGATACCTCTATAGTATCTGCCCCTCAGGGCCCTCGTGGCCTGTTACGGGACTGATTTTTTTTTTTTTTCAAATAGTTTCTATCCACTTACCACGATATCCCAGCCGTGTTCGAGATATTAATGAAAGTATACGAAATTCCCAAAACTTTTCATGTCTGTTCATAAAATATTTTATTCTAACCCTTCCTTAACTCCAAACGTAACAAAACTTTCAACATATTAGTTTTAATGAATGTAGGACATGCAGATAATGTTTCAACTGAATCCCGTAATTCTAAGTACCCAAACCAAAAACGGTATTCAAAAACTATTTTTCCAATTTTCTCAAAAACGGTTAAAGCTATCGCCTTGAAAATGGTTCCATTCGTTTTACCAGCCCAAGAAGCCTATAAAAAGAGTACTTACAAGCTTATGAACTCAAAAACGTAAGCGTTACGATTTTTTTTGCGCGAATTTCGCCCCAAATGCCATCTTCCAGTGGGCGGATTTTGCTGGTTAACGAACTTGACCTTTCAAATTGGACGACGGATTTTTGTACGAAATTTCATCAAAATCGGACCATTCGTCTTCTACTTAGAGAGCGAACAGACAAATATATATCTATATATATATATATATATATATATATATATATATATATATATATATAAATATATACATATATATATATATATATATATATATATATATATATACAAATTTGAACCACCGTTATTTTCGGTCTCTAGGGGTTCTGAAACGCGAAATTTTCTAGTCGGCACTTCCGGATTGTTTCATTGTATCAACCTTATAAGCGGGGTTCCTCCCTATGGGGGGAGGGAGGAACCGCGCTAAAAACTAGAAATTGAAAGAATCCTAAAGACAATAAAAAATTGTAAGTGTGATGATATAAAATTAATAAATCGGAAAAAACGCAATAATCAATTAATATAAAAAAATATGGAGACCATAAACAATGTATCTAATTAATAATGTCTTTCCAACAATATAAATGAACTACTAACAGTTTTTTTTTTTTTTTACTGATTTTCTATATTCCCAGAAAAAAAACCCACCCACATTGTAAATATCTTTGAAATTCTTGTCTCCACCTAACTGCTGTCTACACTTGGTAGATTTATTTCTTTTCCAGACCATTTATTCTAAATCCCTAATATACTTCTACACTTTTCGGCCTTTTATATTTTCTATCCGAGCCACTACGCTCTGATTGCCTCTTTCTCTTCTATCTCATCTACCTTCTCCTCCTTATATGTTTACTCATGTCTCCTATCTTACCAAAAATGCTTAACTAGGGAAATATCAAGTACAAATAACCAATTTTTTTTTTTTCATTTTCGAAGGAAAAAAAACTAAGGCAAACAAAAACAGTGATAATTTACCACGATGTCCGACAGTTTTTAAAATATTAAAGAAACTATACGATAATACGAAGAACTACTCAGTTCTATTATGAAAACATTCTTTTTCCAAAACTTTCTTAACTCCAAATTTAATCAAAATATCGTAGTCTTGATAAATGTCGAACGTATGGGGCAATTTTCAACTAAATCAATCGCTTCTGAATACCCATACTAAAAGTCGGTCATGACAACTAGTTCAATCCACGTTTTTCAAAAACGGTTGCAGATATAGCCTTAATAATGGTTTCATTCAATTTTATATGTTGAAACAAATAAAAAGTGCGTTTGTAAGCCTGTGAACAAAGAAATTTAAGAGCTATATATATATATAGGGGAAGATGTTGTACCTCTGACCATATTGTACCTTTGACCACCGAGGCTGTGGCGGCATGTAGCAACATTTTATAAATTTTGGTGTAATTAGTGTTTAGTTCCTTCACTAGAGGGCTTGTGTAACCTACTTTAAATTATTCAAGTCAAAGAGTATTCTTGCAAGAATACTTATCCATTTCTAACATAAAAATATAATTAATTTATTGATAATGTTTTACCTAATTACATTTTTTGTTTTATATGTTTGTTGATAAAAATTATTTGACATAGTAGCTATTACAATAAGAAATATGGTGGAGCTTTTGAAAATGATTAATCTTAGCCCTAAAATTTGTAGCATGCTTTTTAATTTGCACTACCATTGTTTTGAACCTCTGAGCATGACTAGTTGTTGTTCCTTTGGCCAGGTAAAAGCAGTTTTAATGGTGTATAGTTTATGCTCTAGAAAAAGCCTAGAGTTGGATCATCCCTAGAACCTCCTTCAAAGACTTGAAGCTGATAGTAAATCTCCTGACTGATCCTCTACTCGGAAAGTAAGGCCTACAATATTTCTACTAGAGCAGATCTCCAAGTACCATATATCGTAGGGATAATCTCTTTCTTATTTTCTTTTTTTACTAACTCTTAATGGTTTTAATAATTTATTGCTTCAGGTTCAGTTTTCCGGGTATTCTTTTCTATAATGAACAAATAAATATAAGTTGTTAATATTCAACGGTAAAATTGAAAATATTAATGAACTTTGAGAAACACTAATACCACAAAGCAAAAAAAAAAAAAACACAACACGGTAAGTATGTTCACTCAATAATAACTCATATTGATCATGGATTCTTCAACTCTACACATGTGGTGAAAACCCAATTCTTCTTCTGTTATTAAAGAAAATGTAATACTAATTCAGCTCAATAAATAAGGTTAAGAGTTATTTAAAAATAGGGTGTTCTCGCGTTTTGACGATGATCTGATCAGTGTTATCCAACTGCTTCAACATATGGTGCAGCCTTAGATAAAACTAATCATAATAACATAAAAAAATTTTATAAAAAAATAATATCAGCCGAGAACTGTTGTTAGAGGAACATACCCTTAAACCTAGTGGATTGTAGATGACCTAAATTAAACTTTTAGTTGGTATACAGTTTATATTCACACGAGCAGTTATAAAATTGGGTTTGGTCGCAGAAAGTGTCTTAAAAAATTGCACTTCGCGGCTTGTGCTAAGCGATATTTTTCCAAGCTAGTCAAGATCACTTCTTAGGACTAATTTGCTACAGAATCATTATCCATGACATTTACGTGTGTCGATGGTAAAGTGGTAAAATTGTTATTATATTAATATGATATTAGAGTTTTATAGTGATCCAATCATCTTCAATCCAAACGTTTTCAGGCGAAAGGTCAACAAAAGTATTAGGCGAACCTTCGCGGACCACGACCTAAATGAGGTTACTACTTCGTACAGCGCCATTCCGCTGTGTATAATCGATAAATTCCAAAAATCTGAAATCGGTGATCCAGAAAAAGAATTTATTATATTATAATGAAATAGTCTTTTTCTGGATGATAGATTTATTGATTTTTGGAATCTATCAAGTTTACCTGTCTGATTGGCAGTAGTAGCAAACCCATTTTGAACGTGGCCATTGTGCGGGAAGGTTCGCCTTAGTACAATTAGGCTGTATTTTTTAGTTTTATGAGTTCTTAGCTCTTGCAACGGCACCGAAGGTGTGAAACCTGTAGAACAAAAATAAAATGAATTGACTTTGTTTACTCTCTTCCGCCTGAGGATAGAATAGAAGAGGAAAAAAAAACACAGAGCTTGGGAGATAAAGAAGAGAGAGAAACAAATCGAGGCCATGGAACGTGCTAGAAAATGGATTAAGCCACTAATACTAAAGGAAATCAGACTCAAACACTAACACCTTCTTTTTCTATTTCAAAGTAAATATTAAGGGATTTACTCAACGCCCTTCTGTTTGGATAATAGCTTACAGAAAAGCCATTTCCAGTATAGAATAACACTGAAGTTTTAAAATATATTTAGAAATTACAAATCATTAATACCCGGAGAGGACGTAGAAAAGTACACAATGGATGTTTTCATATATGAAAATGCAAAGTAAATAAATTCTAATAAATAGAGTTCATCCAGTAGTATTAAGATAAATTTTATAGCTTGAAATCTATCCACTTGAATGATTTATACTATAAACTCAATCCAATTACAGGAAGATAACGTTTATAGTATAACCTTTACCCAATAGTAGGAAGATACAATTTATATTAAAAACGTATCTGTTTAAGCTTGCTACACATTTTTATTGCACTTATTGTCAAAATTTAAAGATTTCAAAGGGAAGAATAGATATAGTCTTTGAATTCAGTATCGAAAGTATTACAATCAAAATGTATCTATAGTAAAACAAGTATTTTGAAATTAAATATGTCCTAGGAGTCTAGGAGCAATGCTCGACTGAACAACAACCTATGCATGGGCCACACACACACACACACACACACACACACACACACACACACACACACACACGCACACACATATATATATATATATATATATATATATATATACAAACAAATTTGAACGACGTTTTTTTCGTATACCATGTCTTTAGCACCCCTGATTGTTTCATCTGTCGACGTCTTAACCGGATTTCCTGTCTATAGAGATAGTACATTGTTGTGGTGATTGAGGAGTTCTGTCAATGGAAATTGTGAGGTTTTGCTCGTGATTCATATTTCATTTCTTCTATTCTTCATTAGAGAGTATTTTGATCCAAATAAAAACATTTCCGTTTTTATCCCGCCCAGTTATAACTAAGCTCTTTGAAGAAGAGACAATTATCTTTATATTAGCTGGTTTGAGGCCAACTAGACTGGCCTTGGATCTATTGGGGATCCCAGGGTTAGATCTGGCATTATAATGGACAATGGTCGGTTTGACTGCATTAGTCTCCAGCCAATTATTCACCTGACGTCAACAAGAAAACTATAATATATGTATATTCACTGAAAGGAAGGAAAAAGCACCAAGGGTAGGATAAATTGTTTTGTAATCATGTAGTTTTTCTATTCATAGCTAAATCAAAAATACAAAACTAGTAGTAATCGTACCTTTGACGTAGCCGAGGATGCGGGATGGTCAAAATCAAGAAATACTGATGTGGGGTAGACTAATTCTCGAAATTACTTAATGATCAGCCTGGAGTAGGAGTGAGGATTCTATTAAATTAAATTTTCTATTAATATTAATTTTTTAAAAATATTAATTCTTTTTTTGGGTTGAATACATTTTAGAATTTATTTGTAGTAATGACTATATTCCTTTTTGGTTCCTGGAATAATAAATGGATAACATAACATAACTAAAATAAAAAGTCCGACTCGCAGGAACTGCATCATCTTAGCGCGGTTCCCTTCTTACCCCTTGTCTCATTTGGAAATATTAAAATAGAAGCAGTTATTGTTTTGGTTCCACTTTTCTTGAAAGGTCTTGATTTATGATCTCACCTGGATGGGTCGGCCAACCCAAGAATGACCACCGCTAGGCAGTTGAACATTGTCACAAGGTCTTCGAATCTCTCTCGAAGCTATATTTCTAACAATAAATTGTTTTTCTTATTTTACTAAACCTGTTTTATTGTGAAATACATTATCCAACTATAAGCAATTAAAAAATAACAAGAAATAAAAACAGACAAAAAGAACCGTTCGAATAACCGAAATCAATTACTTAAAACTTTTAAGCACTTATTCTCCGATTGACGTCGCCTAATCAAAACTTTCTTCAGATTCTTTTTTCAGAGCATTTAGTAAGCTTTCTAATGGTAACCTTCCGCTTACCAATATTCTCAGCCGTTTTCGAGATATTAAGGAAAGTATACAAAGTTACCAAAACTTTTCATGTCTGTTAATAAAATATTTTATTCTAACCCTTCCTTAACTCCAAACGTAACCAAAATTTCAACATATCAGTTTTAATGAACATGCAGAGAATGTTTCAACTGAATTTTATGATTCTAAGTATCCAAACCAAAAACGTTATTCAACAAATATTTTTCCAATTTTTTGAAATCGGTTAAAGCTATCGCCTTAAAAATGGTTTCATTCGTTTTTCTAGGCCAAGAAACCTATAAAACGAGTACTTGCAAGCATATTAAGTAAGCGGAACGATTTCGATCGCGTGACCGTGGGCGGATATGTTCCGGTGGGCGGATTCTGCAGGTTAACGAACTTGAACTTTCAAATTAGACGAAAGATTTTTGTACCAAATTTCATCAAAATCGGACCATTATTCGCTGACGTATGCCGCGAACAGACAAATATATATATATATATATATATATATATATATATACAAATTTGAACCGCCATCATTTTCGGTCTCTAGGGGTTCTGAAACGCAAAAGTTTCTGGTCGGCCCTTCCGGATTGCGTCATGAGATCAACCTTATAAGCGGGGTTCCTCCCTATGGAGGGAGGGAGGAACCGCGCTAAAAAGAATAGCTCTAAGAAAAAATACATGTATTTATTTAAATAATATATATTGTAGGCGATAAGCAATGACATTTTGTTTATAGCCCTGACAAATGCTTATAATTCAAGCGAAAGCGTTTGCAATGATAAGTCATTTTTTTATTTCCAAAGGTAGTTTTATTTACTATGATGATCTAACCTTCCCACATAGGAGTATTTCAGGTACAACGCCGGACAAAATAGGAAATCGCAAAAGTAACGTAATTTTATCCAAACCGTATTTTTATGAATCTACGATAACCTGTCCGTTAAAAGGTAGCTACCTGCCCTACCTCAGTCATCGTGCCTGTCCACAGTGACAGTCCGAATCTAGCCCTTGAATTAACAACACGACTCTGTTCTCAGCAATCTCCTTTGTGTTACTTAGTTTAAAAATCTAAATGTTCTTTTGGGGCGAAAAATTGAAGGAGCACCGACTTGAACCAGAAACTTGAAGGATAGTACTACATATTAAAGCAAGTTTCATTCATTTTACTCTTTATCTTCAGCTTTTACGGTCATTAGTAGAAGTCTCTTTTTAGAACACAATTTTTTAAAACATGTTGAGATATATTAGTGTTTTTGTTTATGTGGCGCGCACGGTCCGGTCAGAGTTTTGATATGTGCATTAAATTCAGAGTCTCAGTAAGTGGATCCAAGAAAAAAATCGGTCCCCAACGTTCACAATAATATTTTAACGGACATCAAAGGTAACGAGTCAAAATTCTCAAAATGGGTTAGGTATCATAATTTGTTTCTTTTGTCACAGATATCTCGGGAAGAGTGAATGAAATCACCAGGATGGATTCATGTACCATTCTTAAAGAATTGAAAGGTAGAAAACGGATGAAAAATTTGTGATCTTAGAAAAAAACTTCTGACTTTGACTTCATGTCCACTCGAAGAAAGGAGTGTTATAATTCGGTCTTTGAAATATTTCAGGCCACGTTTTAAAGAAAAATGGACAGCTTTCAATAGCACCGATGGATGATTTGTAAAACATAATAAAGAATGACTGGATACTTTAATTGAACTACCTACGTGGTTCCGCAAAGAAGGGCGCCCAGCGAAACAATTCGGAGAATTGTGTGATCGAAGTAAGCGGCGCGGAACAAGGCACCTCTCGGAATACCGATGCGTCTAAAATCATGAAGGAGATTACGTTGACGCCTACTATAGCCAACAAATTTCCAAGCGTAATATCGTAAAAAAATAAAAATGAATCAACTACAACCATAAGAAAATACACACCACAAGAAGCTTTAGCTTTGATTATAGACGGTGACTTCACATGACGGCAGTGGGAATTGATACAAAACAGAGGCAAAGGAATTTATCCTTGTTACTTGCTTTTTCAAAAAGCGAAGAAGGAATGTTACCTAGCAGAAGAAAATATATGCGTTACGGAAACAGGCTTCGAAATAAAACTTCAGGCGTCATTAGGTCCCGCGACTGATCCTTCTATCAGCTATAATAGGATGCAATTAAAGAAGAAAAGAAAGCACCTTTCGGATGAACCATTGCCAATACCTAGTAACGGCCATAGCCACGTTGAATGCACCGGTTCCCGTAGATCACCGAAGTTAAGCAAAATCGGGCGTAGTACCTGAATGGGTTATATACAGTTTGTTATAATTTGTATAAGTGATAATAATAAATTTGTCGACGCTAATACCCCAGATGTTGGTGCCCCCCCCCCCAAAAAAGTTAATTTTTATAATATGTACCTGATTTTGATTAATTATTGTTTTTTATTACAAAAAAAGGGAATATAATACAAAAAATAATTTTGTCCGGGTTTTTACTTCAAATACTCCTATGTGCGTCACTGAAATAGTCACGGTTCGATTATGATAGTGGGAAAAGAAATGTTCGATCATGATACTGAGAAAAGAAAGAAATCTTCAAGAGAAAAACACTCAAGAAATTTAAAATAAGTGGATGGGTAAATTTATAATATACCACGGATGGTAGAAGACATTCTCAAAAAGGCTAAAACTCCAGCCCTTTCAACAATTGATTAAACCATAGGACAAAGCAGTCATCAAAAAAGAGTAAGAATAGTAACTAGGCCCTAGAAGGACTTTGATACCTCATTCTCTTTCAATGTTTTTATTTTTTTTTATTTAAAAAAAAATAAAAACATCAGCTTGTTTAATTCAGCTTTGTTAAAAACAATCTTCTGAAGCCTGGGGGGAAAAACAATTTCAAGCTTTTTTTGAGGTTTCGAATTAAAAATATATTATATATAAGTATTATATATATATATATATATATATATATATATATATATATATATATATATATATATGGGTAAATATCAATTGGGCCGATCATCATTCATACCTGGCACAGGAATTGAGAATTTTTTTTCACAAGTCTTCTTCTTGGAACGGTGCTATTGATTTCCAAAAATCACTGTTTTCTCAAAATGCATTATTAGTTTTGTTGAGGGTGAGGTCATGGGGAGAAAATGAAAAGTTGACCTCGCCCGTAGGAGGTAACCTATTTATGAATAGGGCGAAAACAGCAGTCAACGCTGAAAAACAGTAGCATCACAAAAATAATTTGATTCTTGGGAATGGCTGACGACGTAGACAAACCAACATTACTTGGCATTAGCTAATAAAAAAATATAGCGAATAACGACGACGGGATTTATGATATTTTACATAAATGTTGTCTTGTAAGGGAATAAGTACGCAGCCGATTTTTATGAAATTTTTTATATTTATTAAACACGTGGAAATAATCGATGCGTATTTTTTTTTTATATCTGCCCTATCTCACATTGAAGGGGTGAAACCAACTTTCCAAATTACACCTCAAATATTCAAATATTATATATATATATATATATATATATATATATATATATATGTATATATATATATATATATATATTCAAATGTTTTAAACTATCATTACAAGTTACAAGGGAAAAATGTTATAAGGGAAAAATGTATGACATTTCCATGTAAATTAATTGTTTAACAAATAATTTATTTATAACAAAAAATTGTTTGCACATTTTTTTACTCGATATCAACATTTTTGTTTTGAAACAAAATGATAGGATAACTTTACTGAATTCAAGGATGTGTAATATGTTTATTTCCATCGCGAAATTTGGCGTATATACACAATCGGTGCGTACACTACACAATCAGTGAAGTCGCGTAGTGCTGCGGTACATGGCATCTTGTAAATCAAACTTAATTGCGTCTTGTATATCCTCAAAGAGGTAACTAAGTTAATAAATTACGCCGTTTTATACAAGACAAATTAAATTTGATGTATTTGTTTTTTATAAAAGGAAGATAACTGCAATGCTCATCGTGGAGTATGGTGTTTAAAAGCTTCCTCTTGGTGTGTGTAGGATCTATGTGGTTTAGGAGATAGTTTGACAGCCAACATCTTTGCTCTTTCGTTCCCTGTCAGCCTGTCTTCCTGGGTCAATGCGTCACTCGATTCTCAGGTTCGGGAAAATAGAGTGTTCTATCCTCACCACCCGAGGCAAATTGGTGTTTTTCTTTTCAACACTGATCGAGCCATCAGGGTTTAGTAACGTCTTTCAAGAAAACTGGCGTACAATTAAAATAAATCGAATCTACATCTAGAGATGAAGACAATGGAATATGATAGAGAAAATCACGAAAGACTGTGAAAATAATCCATGTAAGAAACTAAGAATCACCAAGCAATTGTTCAATAAACCACTACGAACTACTATCACTCTATTAATTATATACTATCTCAAAAAAAAAAAATCACTAATGTTTAGTAAAGCCACAAAGTGCTTGAACTCATCCACGCACATGTAAACTCCAAAACATAGGGCTTGTCTTCCAAAACTCCACGCTAGAAATCACATGTATGACTACCAAACGTCAAGCTTCTGATGAGTGGGAGCGACCAGTTATTTTACGACTCATTTTCTACAACTCACCCATGGTCCATTTTCCTTCGTCTCTCCATAAAACTGTAGAAATAAAGGATATCATTATAAACTACCCAGAAGACCTTACCCTTTTTCTATAAAACCTGCCTATTCTAAGATTCCTCAATTCCCAAAGCCAATAAAATGGTGAATCTTAATCTTATACTAAAACTCCCTTGAAATCACATGCATTTCTTGATCTTATCTTTTGATCAATTTATTTCTGATCAAGTTACAATCAAAACAAAAAAAAAATTACAAAACCCCTACCATGGAGAACGCTAATTCTATCCCGCCTACCTGGAGTCACCTGGCAACCCACGACATAACAAAGGATGTTATAAACTGGATGATGTGATAAGCTGTATTTTACTCCATAACCTATGCGTTTGGATGGAAAAAATAGCATCGACTAATAAGGTTTTGGAACCTACAGTTGTTCTACAAATAAAGAACGTACCATCTAATTCTTCAGACCTATTTCCGAACCATTAACAGAAAATCCTAAAACGCATTATTTTAAACAACATTAATTAAAGCTAGAGTTCTTAGTTGATTAGCAGGAATACAATAATAGATATAAACAAGCAAATGGTTGTTTTTAAGTAAAGGTCGTCTATGTTCATCTGCTACTTTTTCCTAGCCTAAAAATTCCAAAGCTGGTTTATTTTTCTAAGTGAAATGGAGGATAAAGTAAATCAAGCTGAAATGTTTTAAGAAAATCTTAATAGGTGAGAGGAAGTCTTCACCTCGATATATTCGAATCTCCTGGTGGCAATCCATCTTCCCCGTGTCCGGCAGGATGTCAATAATGTCAGCCGTGACGACTCCATACATCAAAGCTGGGACATTAGTAAAACCCAGGAGATAACGAGAATCTGGGCCAAAGCTCCCATTTTAAAATCAAAAACATTTTTAGAGTAGGGTACTTCCCTACCAAACTGACCATATCGATATTTAGACACGAAAAAAAAAAAAGAATAAGTCAAAGAATGGTTAGGATTCTGCAAGGACAAAACGTAAGATTTTTCAGAAAAATCTATATTCCGAATTTCTGGGCAAGAGATGACCACAATGCCGTTTAGGTGACCATGGATAAGTGTCATGTTTATAGGGAAAAGTACTGTAAATAAAAAAAAAAGAAGTAAAGTAAGAAATGTAGTATAGAAGTAAAGTAAGGAATGTACTATAAAAGTTAAGTAAGAAATGTACTATGAAAGTCAAGAAAGAAATTTACATAAGAACATATTTTGGAAAGCATATTAGGCTTTTGAATATTTTTTTTTCCCTTCGGCGGCAAGATTTTTAACAACGCTAATATTTTATACTTTCTCTTTAACAAACGAAAGCATATTAGCAACTGTTCCTACTCCTCCATTATTTAAACACCAAACTTCTATTTTTTTTTTTTTTTTTTTTTTTTAAGTTGTAGAGAGAACGGTTAATAATATCGCTTTCTAAGGATTCGAACATCAGCGTCTAAACAGCTACAAAAATGTATCTGGTTGTCCTATTAACTAACATATCATTTTACTGCACAACACAAAATCAAAAATAAAATATAAATGGAGAATCTAAACCTAATAAAATGTAGTACCATGGAGTGGAGGAATGAGAATGGCATAATTTGAAATATAAAAATGTTTTTTTCTTATTCCGAAAACGAGTACTTCAAAATTTATGAAAATAATAATACTATTTAATGATTTCGGCAATTAATATGATTTAAAACGTGGCTAATGATTCTGGTGATACTTGAAGGGATCGTGGAGCGGAACTGGAAGTCCCGTTCACAACTGTCTAATTAAGAAATGGAACTAGACTGATCTTCAAGCTCCTTGATTTTTATATAGCATTGTCCTGGAGCACCTTCAATCATTGTGTTTTCCATGTTATAATCAGTCAATGGCACGACTTGGAAGTGCTGCTGCTCTCTTCGCTTAGCTCGAGCTGCATTATTCCATCTCAGTGGGTTTGAAACCTAATTGGCTTTCTTCAAGCGCTTTCCAAAGGAATAGATGTAGAGGTAGCTCCCATGAAAGGGGGTTTGAAATCTTGTTTTAAAATCTTTATCGATTCTACGTACTGAGTACCGAAAATGATTCCCGTTAAATTTACATTATATATAAAATATATATACACACACACTTCTTCCTGCGATACCCTCCGTAATGTCCTTGTGAACGTTAAACGTAGTTCATTGTCTGTTCCCTTAGCAATAATTTCAAAATGACTAAATGATTAATTTTCTTTTACTTTTTATCATTATTTTATTGTTTGCCATCAATTATTTTCTCATGGCTTCGAAAAAAGATCATCCAGCCTTCCGCTTGATTTTACATGAAAGCACCAATTTCACAGAAGAAGATCTCTTTATCAAAAATTGAATGAGAAACAATGAAGTAAATTCCCACACTTAGGACGATTTCTTGACCGTTTACCATATAGAGTCAATCCATATCAAGTGGTACAATGGTGGTTGCTTGGCCATTTTAGAAAAAAAATGATATCAATTTGAATTTCATCAAATCGGGCAATTTTTTGGTCGATTACATGTTTAAAAACTATTGCTAAATAGTAACTAGTGGTAAATGGCTGTGACGCCACGTGTCCTAGATAATATTGACATGATGGAATATTGACATGTGCGTGGAACGTTGTGGATAATAGAGCAATTTGTAAGATCTATTATAAACCTAGGAACGTTTTTGGGTTACGCTAGGCGTGATATAGCTTGAAATAGAGATGACTCCTTCAAGTAAAGCCTCATTACTAAAGCTTATCCCAAGCCCTCGAGGAAAGCTAAGCCACCCACGAATATTCTTGGAATTCCCTATTATCCGGCTCATATCAGCTCCATATAGTTAACTCACAGTACCGCCATCTGCAGAAACTGTAACTTTCAACTCCTCAAATCCCGGTGGCATACAAAAGAGCTCTCTGTTATGAGTAAGTAGGGTTTAGCGGCCGGTTATAATCGGAAAATAAGTTTATAGGGTCTTAAAGCTAGACGTCTAAATAGTATTTTCTACTTTATTTTTTTTTTATAGACACAATCCTCCCAGGCGGCTTAAGAGACAGTGGCCCCGAGACAATTTACTTGCCTGATCTTTTCATGATCAATAAAATATTTATTAAGACACCTCTGGAAGTGCCAACAATGGTTGGCTTCTTCCTAATTTTGTATTTTTTTTTATTTTTATTTTATTTTACTTTTGCCAGTTTTGTCAACTTGTACATAATATCTGGATCAACATACTTGATCATTGTACTGTTAACCTGTACAGATTTCAAATAAATAAATACTAAAAAAAAAAAAAAAAAAAAAAAAAAAAAAAAAATTTATAGACAATGAAACGTTAAACTCAAAGTTAAATATCTTTTAACCTAATAGTTACAGCAACTATGTGAAATATCTTAATTTCATTACCTCCAAACTGAAATTGGGCATGTGACGACCAATTAAGATTTTTAAATTTGAAGCGTTTGGTAATTTAATTTTAAATAGGTATTTTTAGTGCGGTCCCTCCTTCCCTACATAAGGCGGAACCCCGCTTACAAGGTTGATCTCATGACGCAATCCAGAAGTGCCGACTAGAAAATTTTGCTTTTCAGAACCCCTAGAGACCAAAAATGATGGTGGTTCAAATTTATATATATTTGTCTGTTCGCGGCATAGGTCAGCGAATAATGGTCCGATTTTGACGAAATTTGGTACAAAAATCTTTCGTCTAATTTGAAAGGTCAAGTTCGTTAACCAGCAGAATCCGTCCACCGGAACATGGTTTACGTAGCGAAATTCGCGCGAAAAAAATATTTACGCTTACATCATATGCTTGTAAGTACTCGTTTTATAGGCTTCTTGGACTATTAAAACGAATGGAACTATTTTTAACCGTTTTCGAGAAAATTGGAAAAATAGTTGTTGAATAACGTTTTTGGTTTGGGTACTTTGAATCATGGGATTCAGTTGAAACATTTTCTGCATATTTGAATTTCATCAAAACTATTATGTTGAAATATTGGCTACGTTTGCAGTTAAGAAAGCGTTAGAATATAATATTTTATTAACAGACATGAAAAGCTTTGGGAACTTTGTATACATTCCTTAATATCTCGAAAACGGTTGAGAATCTTGGTAAACGGAAAGTTACCATTCGAAAGCTTACTAAATGCTCTACAAAAAGTCCGACTCGCAGGAACTGCATCATCTTAGCGCGGTTCCGTTCATATCCCTAGTGTCATTTGAAAAGCTTAGAAAAGAAATAAACTTTATATATATCTCGTGAGAATTGTATAAATCCTCTCGAACATCTCGAATAAAAGTGATATTAAGGCGTCTGGGACACCGACAGTAGCTAACTTATACACAGAAGCGGAAATTACACAATCCGGCTCTAATTCTAAAGCAAAGCTCTATAAATCAATACAAAATACGCCTAATAAAGCCTTTTCTAGTGGATACAGAAGGATCAAGAAGAAGTACTCAAGATTGAGAAGAATACCATGCCTAATATAGCCTATATAGAATAATATGCAGAATAAAGCCTATCTAGTAGATACAGAAGGACAAATAACAAGTCTTGACGAATAACAAGCCAAGATATAGAATAATAAACCTAATTAAGTCTATGGAGTAGATACAAATGGACCAAAAACAAGTCTTGAGGAAGCTTGTTTCTTTTTCTACTTAAATAATTTTTATCAATCTTTAGTATATAACCTGTGTTGAAAACTATTGAATGCTAATTGATGAATCGGGTTACAACTAAGTAGTCTTTATGAATATTTAGTATATAACCTATGTTTTGAAGTGTCTTATTTCAGAATCTAGTATAGTTTAAGAAATTTTGGTGAATGAAATCATTAAATTGCTCTCTGTACCCTGCCTATGCTTTGTATTTGTGTCGGGATATACCTGGGGTATATTTACAACTCTTGAGGATTAACTCCTAGCAGGTAAATATCCTGGGGACCTTGTGTTTCTATGGGCACTGAACCGACTCTCTATTCGCGCATAGTATCTAACCGTTGTGAAGTTTATTTTTTGGATTTAGGACTTAATATACATATGTAGACTAAATCATAGCAAGAAGTCTACCTCCGTCGTCGGTTCTTAACTAGGTAGACTCGCCAATGTTACCCAATCTTAGATACATCGTAATTAAAATCCACAGCAAAAATACGACATTTCATCAGAATCCCCTGCTTAATAAAATATATATAGAATAATATGCCAAATAAAGCCTATCTAGTGGATAAAAATAGAGGAAAAACGCCGTTCGTGGTGGTAGAAAATCATACAAGGCATTTCGCTCAGAAATCTCCGAAATATTGTTACTAATTTTACGTATCCTGTTTTATAGCCAAATAGATTTATATTCTATAATCAATAAGAAAAAACTACTAGCAATAAAAAACTATGGGTAACAGATGAAAATAGGGAATACCAAGAACAATTCTAAAGAACGAAATCAACACCAGTACTGTAATCTAGATATTCATACGGCATCTTCGAATCCTAACAAACAAAATATTGCTTC
The DNA here is from genome assembly GCA_946811695.1 of Gonocerus acuteangulatus. NCBI lineage: Eukaryota > Metazoa > Arthropoda > Insecta > Hemiptera > Coreidae > Gonocerus > Gonocerus acuteangulatus. Next base: position 65,544,175 of record OX328124.1, read on the forward strand.
TAATTATACGTATCCTGTTTACTGACAAATACATTTGACTGCTCTAAGCAAGTACAAAAATAACGAGCAATGCAAAAAAAAAAAAAAAAAAAAAAACTGCGGGAAACACACATATAGATCCGTTAATATAAACGAAACTAACTAATTAAGTTTTAAGAACTTATTTCTCCTGACGTGACGAACCCATCAAACATTTCTTCAAAACATTTTTTGTAGAGAATTTAGTAAGCTTTCGAACTGTTACATTTCACTTGCCACGATTTCCTAACCCTTTTTGAGATATTAAGGAAAATATACGAAGGGGGCCTAATAGATAGTCATACGGCACCTGAGAATCCCAAGATTCCGCAAAAATAAAATATTGTTTCTAATTATACGTATCCTGTTTTATTGGCAAATACATTTGACTACTATAAGCAATTGCAAACACTAGGGAATATGCCAAAGAACTTGGAGTAGGAGCCTCGACAGTTTCAAGACATTTGAAGGAAATCAGCAAATCCAAAACTGACATTTCATACGGTACAGCCTGATATATTTCTAACAATGAATTGTTTTTTTTTTTTTTAATTAATCTGTTTTATTGTCAAATAAATTATCCAACTTTAAGCAATTAAAAAATAACAAGGAATAAAAACAGACAAAAAGAACCGTTCGAATCAACGAAATCAATTACTTCAAAGTTTAAGCACTTATTTTTCCGATTGACATCGCTTATTCAAAACTTTCTTCAAAACCTTTTTTGTAGACCATTTAGTAAGCTTTCGAATGGTAACCTTTCGCTTCCCAAGATTTTCAACCGTTTTCGAGATATTAATGAAAATATACGAAGTTACCAAAACTTTTCATTATTTCTAGCAACAGAAAATTGGTCTCATTTTACCTATCCTGTATCATATATTATAGAGATTAGATATTATATTATAGAGAGAGATTCGAATACCGAGACTAGGGATAAGAACGGAACCGCGCTAAGATGATGTGAGTCGGACTTTTTATTGATAATCTCTTCTTTCCTAATTATTTTTATTTAGACATCCAACGGCCATAGCCACGTTGGATACACTGGTTCCCGTAGATCACCGAAGTTAAGCAAGGTCGGGCGTGGACAGTACCTGAAAAGTTGTAGATGCGCCGTTAAAAAATAAAAAAAATAAAAAAAAAATAAAATAAAAAAATCCTTTGTAATCCCTGAATAACCCGTCAACTATATATTTGTTATGTACATTCGTGACTTATGAGGTTTGAAACGTGAACATTAACACCTGTCATTTACGCCATAAGGTCAACCTGATAAGCGGGCCAGGGCCACCACATGGGGGGGACTGCCGGGTACAGTTGTCCCGAGCCCGGGCGCCGTGGGGGCCTCGCTAATTGGAAAAAAATGTATAGGTTATGAGCTTGTAAAAAGAATAGGGTTTAGATATATATATACGGGCGTAGCCTATATTTATTGGAAAGGGATATATATCTTTATAATGTGCATAAACGACAAAACAAGTGCAGTCCCAGAATAGTATATTTCATTAGGAGTCGTAATAAAACTAAAAATACCGAAAGTGACCTTTGCTGCACCGATTGTCGGCTTTTATTCTCATTTCGTTCAAAACTCAAGATGAAAATAATTTTAAAATGTCCAAAGTCCTATAGCAAAGTACTAGAATTTTCAGTCTGGCTCTGAGATGTGGCGGCCCTGAAGCGGGCTTGCTTTGTATTCAGGGAGGGAGGAAACGCGCTAAAAGTGGTCTTTATTTAATTTTGACAAAGAGGTCTTTATCGGTGAAATTGGTGCTTTCTTGTCGAATAAGAATAAAAGCGAAAGGCCTCTGCTAATAAGATTTTTTTGGAAGCCATGAGGAAATAATTTATTCTAAATAATAAAATAATGAAAAAAGTAAAAGGCCTTAAGTAATTTTGAAAGTATTGTGAAGAGAACAGACAATGAACCACGTTTACGAAGAGATTATGTAGGGAATCACTGGAAGAGGTATTTTTGGTAATGTGCGGGAGTAAATCATTTTAGAATAATTCAAACAATGAACTCCGGAGACCAAGAGGAGTTTTCTCGAAAAAGTCGTCTCTTATAAATAATATTCTTTTCTAAATATACATTTTAAATAAATGTACTGATCTGAAAAAAATAAATAAAATAAGAAATCATTCTCTTAACAGACAACGATGGGCAAATACTATAGAGGTATCTAATTCATGACCATACGGCTTACGAGGGAGATCCCGCCGCCTGATTTTCCCCTTTGCAGGTGTACCATTAATAAATTAATTAAAAAATGTTAATCAAGAGGTGGTGTTTATTCCGGGACAAAATAAAACAGAAACTAAAAATTGAGCCTGCCGTCACTATAAATATAAAATACCAAAACTATTCATCTTCATTTTTTATTTATATATGAAATTGTAAGCAAATTATTTAGAAATGGTATCATGTATGGTTGGCTATATGGCGCCATTCATTTCCAAAAGTAGCTGTATTTTCAGAACCATTTTGGCTCGAAATCGAATTTTTATAAGCAATCGTGGGGCTTCGCCATTGCTGAAGAATTCCAACTCTATCAGTACTAGTAGTAGTATTAGTAGCTCATAAAATTTGGCACATTAAGAATTTTGTTTTACCTTCTTCAAACGTAACTCGGAAGGTATCAAGCCCAGCTAATATGCAATATTTGTTCGGGGATTATTCCAGAAAAAAAATTAATAATACTGTATTGACTGAGCCGGGGAGGGTGGACGGTTTAGCCTCATGGACTGTTTATACTTTTTACTCATTTTACCCGAAAAATGTCACCAGAAGGGCGAAAAACATGTTATTTATTTTTTTTTTTACGGCGCATCGACATCTTGACCATTAGCGCCGACATCCAGGGTGAAGCGAGGAATTCTCTCAACGAGCCATGAGATGAGAAAATTGCCCCCACTGGTGGGTATCGAACCCACAACCTCCCTCTTATGAATCTAAGGCGTTAGACCACGGGGAGACTCGCTGAATAATTATTATTTTTACTTTTACATTTTTTGGAGGGATGTCGCCGTGGCAGAGAGGATAGGCTAACGGAACCTTGCCGAAGAAGAAATTTTTTAACAAGTTGCCGCTATGAGAAAGCAGGCTGATTAGATTCAGGGAAAGTTGTTATGGTAAAGGGCTTCACTTCTGGGTTAAAGTGGACTATTTGTCGACACCCACGCCGTTGACTAATGATATTTGTCAAACTCTTGACATAATATGTCGGCGGTTCAAGACTGTTGTGGGTGGTAGCACTTTGTTTAATAAAGTACTCTCAGCTCTTTAATTCGTGTTGGAACATTTTGATATTAATATTTTAAAAAAAATGTATCCTTTAATATAACACTGTGTCTAGAACTCAACTGAATCTACGCTTACTTTAATAATTATTTAAATCAATTATTTTGAAATCCTATTAACACGCTCTATATGCATTAACATGGATGATAACGATCCAATAGTATCTTCCTTCGATTATTAAGTACATTTAATTATTAAAATGACTAAATACTATCTAAGAACTACTTTCTTGCCTACAAGCTCTTTAATAATAGACTAACTCAATGCGAAAAGAAAAGGACTTAATCTTATGATTTGGACTAAAACGATTGTAAGAATGCGTTAAAAAAAAAAAAAAAAAAAAAAAAAAAAAAAAAAAAAAAAAAAAAAAATTAATTTATATGGATATACAGACTAGTTAATTTTATTCTAGATGATAATGGCTACAATTTAATAAATAAAAAAGAGAGAGAGAGAGAGAATAAGAAGATTAAAGTAGCTAATGAAAAAATGATCTTTTTAATTTTCACCTTAAAATATTTAGAAAATAGAAGTATTCGAAATATAAATATAAGAAATGATAACTTAGTTAACCAGAAAAAACAATAAAAAAGTGAACCCCTCCACTCCCTATCAAATTCCAAGTTTACTAGCTACCGTAATTTGTCATTTGCTTTCAAAGAATAGTAATAATAAGTAACAATAAAGAGAGACTAAATAAAGATGCCACAAAGTGGTGCGGTAGAATACTGCCAGAATAGCTAGCAAAGTTTTCAAAGAACGCCCATAATAAAATAAAAAAACGTCCCCAGTAATAAGTTATTCCGGTAATCAGGGAAACACCCCTCCGATAATTATGTATTAGCATAAATGTGCTAGCTATGAGAAAACTGAAAAACAAACGTGATAAAAAAGCGTTAGAAAAAAGTGTCTGCTGGCGTTGGCGCATGAGCGGTGGCCACGTACGAAAACGAAGACTATATGTTATGCAATACATTACATAGGTTTGTCGGGTGGACCTAAAGCATATTTATGTTCCTGAATTTGAGCAGAAGGCTCTAAACGATTTTTTTTTTCTTTCTTTTTTTTATGGCACACCGACATCTAGGCCATTAGAACCAAATTAATTAAATTAATAATTAATTCTAAACTATATATATTACGTTACGCCTGGCATGATAGGGCGACATTTTTTTAATGTATACCACTGTGAGGGCCAATAAAACGTAATCTGTCTAAAAATATCGACATGCTTTATCTAATGAAGTATGATTGATCAGAACCTGTAATCAACTTATTCTTCTCTGCCTCCATTTAGGTGAACTGTCAGGACCCTCACACCTGGACGTTTTAATATCTTATTTCTTCTGCAGAGATGTTTTTAAATGGCTTTAAAGACAGTACACCATATAAAATCTCTCATTTTAATGTCGCCAAACAAGTATGAAGTGGTACTTTTTAAAATATTTTATCAGAGAAAGTAAATGTTAAAATTTATTGCATGTCAATCTTTCAGGTAATTTTCGCTATAAATAGCAACCCCTCTAGGGAAGGAGCTAAACACTAATTACACCAAAATTTATAAAATGTTGCTACATGCCGCCACAGCCTCGGTGCTCAAAGGTACAATATGGTCAGAGGTACAACACCTTCCCCTATATATATATATATATATATATATATATATATATATATATATATATATATATATATATATCTGCCGTACGGTATGCAAGAACTCTTAGGCAATGATAGCCAGTATATAAACACTGTACTGACATACTTGAGGAACTGTACGAACTTATTTGATTATCTTAAACATGTTGTCTTAAAAACATAAAGTTACCACGAATATTAGAAGATATTTTCATTTAAACCCCTATATCACTACCTTAACACATACATTTCAACATATATGATCAATCAAACAAACTGGTTTCTTAGTGAGACCAAGTTCAGAAGATGCTTGAACTTTCAGGAAATCGATTTTCTATAGACATTGTAGTGCTGTTATTTAAAAGCAACGTGGTTTTCATTGAATGTAAATAAGGTAAAGAATGAACGCGTAATAATTTCTGAACGTTTTATAAACGCGGGTAATTTCTGGGAGAAAAGGCTTATTTTTCTTATACAAAGTAAAAATGCAGGTAAAGGCTTTTTAAAAATTATACCTTTCTTTTTAAATTATAAATAACATTGTTCAAACAAGAGGATGTTTTTCCAACGAATATTGCTCAAGATACTGAAAGTTAATGGTTGGACTAAAAATACAGAAGTTACAATTCAGATATTCTTTTGTATCATTAAAAAAAAAAAAATAAAAAATAAAATAAAAATAAATAAATCCAAGGTTGTTACTGATTGGTCGAGGTAACAATGCACATTGTTTTTACAGCTAGAATAATAAATTATGGCCTGGCAAATATTCTCCTAGCTTTATAAAATGAGTTGAACGTGCAATGTAATAACAAAAGTAATATAAAAAATACAAAAGTAGAGCTGCATAACTAAGCACTTTCCTCATAGACTGCTTTCCCCATAGGTAGTGTAGACTGCTTTCCAGAATAATTTGCTTAAAATATCCTATATAAATAAAATAAAAACATGAATAATTTTGTAAAGAGTAACTGTTCAATTATTAATGTTGTAATTAATTTGCTTCCAGAGTTATGTTTACACATGATACCTACTACAATACTTATTAAACATAAAAGAACTTCATATTTTCCACTTTTGATCTGACGCAGGAATAGGATACAGTCCCACTAATGGTAGAAAGCGCTCCTTGCGGCGGGCTTGCGAACCTATGTCTGGCGGGCTATTCTATTGAAATATATTACAAAGTAAACCCTCCTTTCCGATTGACCGATTTAGCTAATTTTTACAACACTATTTTCTCATGAGTTACACACGACTTATACCGCGTTTCGATACAATACAGCAGAAATTACGACCGGTATGAGTATATTAGTAATTAGGGTCCAGGGTAACCCCCTCTTCAAATGAATCGATTTATTTTATTTTTACAGCCCATTTTCCTTTGTAGATTACCACTACGAATACTGAGTTTCGTCGAAATATAACAAAAATTACGGCTAGAATGGCGAATTGGTAATGTGGGTCCGGAGTAGACATGCGCGCCGCGCCGGCGCCGCTACGCCACGCGGCAAGCCGCTATTCAGTCGGCGCGCCGAGGGGAGGAAATCTGCTAGTGTACTGCATAGTGACCGGTCGGCGCCATTTTGTGCTTACTTTCTGATCGATTAAACGCTTGTGTGTTGTGATCGTTGATTGGAAAATGACAAAGCTTGTATCAGAAAAGCCTAAAATAAAAGAATTTTATCTAAACATACTCGACGATATAAAACTAAAAATACGTCCGACTCTCAGAAACTGCGTCATCTTAGCGCGGTTCCGTTCTTAGCCCTAGTGCTATTTGTAAAGGAATAAATACTGTTTATGGATAGGGTTTGATCTTTCTTTAAAAATATAAGAGAGAAAACTTTATTTAAAACGAAATAAAATGGGCTCCCCAATTAAATTGGGTTGCTAGGTATACAGCGTGCTTATCATCCATTCGGAAATAGGGTCAATTTTCAGGCTGAAGATGTAAGGATTTCGAAATAAGTAATAAGGTAAATAAGTAAGAAGGAGATAGTGATGGATGAGAAGGTATATCCAAATCTCAAACAAAAGGAAGTTTAAGAAGCCACAACAGGAAACTGACAGTATCCTAGGACTCCTCGACAACACAACGTTCGCCCCGTGAAAACACTATTATCATTAAGTGTCTCATTTTCTTGCCTTATAGACTAATTTTTATAATTTTTTTTTTTTTGCGGCGCATCGACGTCTAGGCCTTTAGCGCCGACATCCAGGGTGCAGAAAGGAATGTTCCCAACGAGCCGTGGGATGATAACATTCCTACCGCCGCGGCGGCACCCCGATGATAATCAAACCCACGATGTACCCAAACCGAAAATGAGTTACATAAACATTTGTTCCACTTATATCAAAAACTGTTACAGATATCGCTATAAAAACAGTTTCATTTGTTTTCGTATGTTAAGGAATCTATTACGCGAGTATCTGCAAGCATATAAACCCGAAGACGTAAGCGTTACGATTTTTGCGCGGAAAGTTCTCGCCAACACCACTCGGAGGACGGATTCTACTGGTTAACGAACTTGACGTTTCAAATTAGACGATTTTTAATCGTAAAAGATCTTCAAAATCTGACCATTCTTAAGCCTGTGAAATAGCGGAGAAATATATATATATATATATATATATATATATATATATATATACTGTGATTAAAATTTTAACATCTCCCTTGGGGGTTAAATAAAAATAGCCCACGCCGCGCGCGCCGCCGCCGCTGGCCATTTTAGTCCAGCGCGCCGCCGCCGGAAACTTCAGCCTCGGCGCGCATGTCTAGTCCGGAGTAACCCCCACCCCCTCCTAATGAACTGATTTACTTTATTTTTACAACCCCTTTTTCTCTGTATATTACTACTACAAATACCAAGTTTCGTTGAAATATATCAAAAACTACGGCATGCATGGCCAAATTAGTGTTTTGGGTCCGGGGTAAACCCCCCTTTCCGTTTGACCGATTTTTTTGGTTTACGAACTCGTTCAATCGTTTGTTATTTGAACGCTATATACCAAGTTTCGTGACGAAAAAACAAAAACTATTGGCCGCTATCGTGTTCACAGACACACACACACACACACACATATATATATATATATATATATATATATATATATATATATATATATATATCAAGTAACGGGGATACATTCAATGAAAACCACGTTGCTTTTAAATAACAGCACTACAATGTCTATAGAAAATCGATTTCCTAAAAGTTCAAGCATCTTCTGATCTTGGTCTCACTAAGAAACCAGCTTGTTTGATTGTATCATATATGTTGAAATGTATGTGTTAAGGTAGTGATATAGAGGTTTAAATGAAAATATCTGCTAATATTCGTGGTAGGTAACTTAATGTTTTTAAGACAACATGTTTAAGATCATCAAATAAGTTCGTACAGCCCTGCGTTCCTCAAGTATGTCAGTACAGTGTTTATATACAGGCTATCATTGCCTAAGAGTTCTTACATACCATACGGCAGATATATATATTCTTGTTTTTTGTAGCCAATAGTCATAAAAACACACCTTTCACTGCATGTATTTTATTATCTTCACCCTAACCGGTTTCGAGCTATTCTGCTCCTCCTCAAAGGGTATTTCCTAAAATTATTTGTACATTATACATGTATAATTTGATTGAAACAATTACATATTTACATCATTATGTGTATACTTACATTCGATGGTCTTTTCCCATCACGTACAATTATAATAAAGTAATTTTAATATTGCATAGCAATATGCGTCTCAGGGTTATGAAACACTAGTATCCTAACCTTCCTCCCCGTAAACCTGTCTACAGTCCCCCTCATTTCTATTCTGCACTACAAGGTTCTGAATGATTTTATTTAAGTATTTGATGTCCTTTTTTTTTATTTACCACCTGTTCCTGTCTTTCTACAATGTAAAGGTTTTCTTTAATCTTTCTTTTGAGGCTGTTTGGTTCTTTACCTAAAATTTTTGCTTCCTGAAAATTGAATAAGTGGGAATTTTCTGTGGCGTATTCTTATACAAATACGTGGACGATCTGTTGATATATGTCAAGGGGAACGAAATTGAAGCGTTGCTACATAAATGCAATAGTAGGTTTGAAACTATAAAATTTACATTGGATAAGGAAAAACATAATGAGCTGATTTTTCTGGATATGAGAATTGACACATATCAACAGATCGTCCACGTATTTGTATAAGAATTGTATGTGTATGTCAGTTTTTTTTATTACGTTGGTTAGTAAGTCATTCATTACCAGTCCACTAAGTACAACCGACAATGGGTTACCCATTTGTAAACCTCTTTTTTGCTGGTAAATTTACCAGCAAATGATTTATGGTGGGAGAAATGGTATGAAGGTAATAAAAACAAGGAAACGGGATGACACAATAACTAATACGGACAATACGGGTAAGAAACAAAAACGGAACGTGACAGAAATGGACAGAAATAAAAAGGACAATAAAAGAAAACGAACAGAGGAGGACAGAGAACAAAATAAGACTAACAACAACAAAAAATTAAAACAAACCATGATGGACAAATTCATTATTACAGAACCGAAACAACTAACGGACGTAGGTAACAGTAATATACATATTTGGGAACAACGGACAACTAAGGACAAAAACAAATCTATAGACAAAGACAACAATAGTGCAAAATGGTACAGTTTCACATACAATCCGGCATCGGAACATAGACTAAAAACAATTTGTAATAAAGCAGCGAATGTAACATGGAGATATAATAGTAAAATAGAAAATAATTTTAGTAATATCAAAATCAAAAGGGACAAACTCTTGACTAAATATAACGTCTATTAGCTAGAATGTGGGGATTGTAGCGCAAAATATATAGGAGAATCCGAACAAATTCTCAAAAAGCGTATCATGCAGCATGCAAAAAGTGTAGACGATCATTCACAATGTCAAGCGGCTCTCTCAGAACACGCCACAGAAAATTCCCATTCATTCAATTTTCAGGAAGCAAAAATTTTAGATAAAGAACCAAACAGCCTCAAAAGAAAGATTAAAGAATACCTTTACATTGTAGAAAGACAGTGGTGGTAAATAAAAAAAAAGGAAATCAAATACTTAAATAAAATCTTTCAGGACCTTGAAGTGCAGAATAAAAATGACGGGGACTGTAGACAGGTTTACGGGGAGGAAGGTTAGGATACTAGTGTTTCATAACCCTGAGACGCATATTGCTATGCAATATTAAAATTACTTTATTATAATTGTACGTGATGGGAAAAGACCATCGGATGTAAGTATACACATAATGATGTAAATATGTAATTGTTTCAAACAAATTATACATGTATAATGTACAAATAATTTTAGGAAATACCCTTTGAGGAGGAGCAGAATAGCTCGAAACCGGTTAGGGTGAAGATAATAAAATACATGAAGTGAAAGGTGTGTTTTTATGACTATTGGCTACAAAAAACAAGAATATTGGAAGTTGGAGGTCAACAATGGAAGAGAAAGTATATATATATATATATATATATATATATATATATATATATATATATGTATATATATATATATATATATATATATATATATATATATATATATATATATATATATATAGGGGAAGGTGTTGTACCTCTGACCATATTGTACCATTTGACCACCGAGGCTGTGGCGGCATGTAGCAACATTTTATAAATTTTAATTAGTGTAAATTGTAATTAGTGTTTAGCTCCTTCCCTAGAGGGGTTGTGTAACCTACTTTGGATTATTCAAGTCAAAGAGGATTCTTGCAAAAAATACTTATCCATTTCTATCATAAAAATGTAAGTTATTTATTGATGACGTTTTGCCTCATAATATTTTTTGTATTACGTCTTTTTAGATGGAAATCATTTGACAAAGTAGCTATTACAATAAGAAACATGGTGTATTCTCTGAAATTGATTTATCTTAACCCTAAAATTTTTAGCATACTTTTTAATTTTCACTACCAGGGTGCTGTACCTCTGACCACGACTAGATGTTGTTCCTTTGAACAGGTCAAAGGTACAACACACCTGCGTATTTTTTGTTATAATTCAACTTTTATGTTCTTCTGCTACAAATTAAAAAAAAAAAATAATATTACTATTACATATTTAGTCGCAGAGATCTGTGGTATGTCCAATGTTTAAGATCCAATATTTGAAAAAAAAACAAACTTTAAGTAACAAGTTTACGAGAGAAGATGAAAATTTGTATGATTTTGATGTTGAAGACATTGTGGCTAAACTTGGTTGAGCTGGATTTTTCAGCATATTAAGCATAACATAATATCAATAATAGTTTTTCTTATTATGCTTACATCCTTGTCCTGTACTTGTTAAACTTACAATTAATTACAATGTTACTGAATACATTTTTTTTTCTGGACTGCTGTTTTGTTTTTACGTGGCCAGAGGTACAACACCCCGTGGTCAAAGGTACAACTACATGTTGTACCTTTGACCACTGTACGATTATTTTTTAAAAAATTAATAAAAAATATTAAATGTAAAGCTAGAACCATGAAAAAATTAAATATGATAAACAATAGAATACTAATTACAATGAAATAAAAAAAAATGAATTTAGCGTTAATATTCAAGCTAAAAAAAATTCAATTTTGCAAAGTGGTCAAAGGTACAACACCTTCCCCTATATATATACATTTTAACGGAGGTCATTTGTGGTGTCTACTAGGTAGGATCGATAAAGATTTGAAGAAATTTTTGAAAAATTCCGTCATGAGTGCAACCTCAATAACTACTTTCCTTCAGAGGAAAGAGCTAAAAGCAATAAGGTTTATTGTAGAATCGACGTTTCCCTCTAGATGATATTTAGCAAGCAAATAACATCCTCGGATCGAGGAAGTCTTCCCGGATGTGATATTTTTTTAATACACCCAAAGTAATTGTTTATCGATTTTCATCTCCTTCGCGAACGCATAGTTGAAAAGAAATAAATGTTTAAAAAACAGCGTTCAATCTGATAGGTAGATGTTCAAAATTGTTATTACCCAAGGGTTTTAATTAATTTTTTTTATATAACGCTCAAAACTTCGTCAGTGGAATCTGCTTATGACGCTAACCGGAAGTCCCGACTGTAAATTTATACGTTATATAACCCGAAGGTCACGAAGAACGCACACTAATATATATAGATATATGTATGTATAGAAAATCTGTATTTTTTTTTTTTTTTTTATGTCGGCTATTAAAGATGGCGGGCTGCTTTGTAATGCTTTTCAAACTTGGATGAAATCCTAATTTCATGTAGACTACGATTTATAAGTTTTGTAGATCTGATCATTTACAAACTTTTTATTTGTTTTCAAATATATCTGAAATATTTGAATTAATCGTGGTAAATAGAAGGTAACGAAAAAGAGAAAGATATTTCGAAACAAAAAATGACGGGTATTTTAACAATAACTTTTAGAACGGCGTATGTCTAGAACAAAAACAGAATCGTTTTTTTAGTTTTACAATCTTTAAGATGTGGACTTTATAATGAGTAAAGATAAGGACTACCCAGACTGAGTAAATTGTGCAAGCCATGAGGGATGATTGGGTTAATAACTAAAGGATGAGAATTGAACATGAAATAAAAGAGTACTTTAAGGCTTTGTTTGAAAAATGACTCCTTTTTCTTCGGTGGAGATGTAAATAACCTAAAGTTAGGCGAGTTCATCAACAATAAGGATTAGGATTAGGAATTGATTTTATCTCGGCGATAAACTGCATCGTCATTTCGCCATTTGTTTGTGTTCCAATGATCAGTGGTGTTAAAAAATAAATAACTAAAACAAATCAGTTCCGCAACAAACCACGAGGGCCCTGAGGGGCAGATACAAAGAGGTATCTGATTCAGGACAATACTAGGGAGATAGCGTGGTCAGTAGTAATACTCTAAAAGATAAATATCTTTAATGCTTGCTCGGGATTTGAAGTCAGGTCCACTAGCATATTTGTCTAGTGCTCTACCACTGAGCTAACCTCGCCCCATAAATAACTAAATTCAGTAGATATTGGCTGAATAATTATAATGAAAGCTACTCAATCTTTCACTTCGCTCATTCTAGAATTGTATGACAATAGGCTAATTCCTTATATTTCATAGCTGCGTGTCATTAAGAATAGGTGTTCACAGAGAAACTCGTCAATATTTTTTCTATGCTTTGCAGAACAGTAGACCTGAATCCCCCCACCCCCCGCTGTTTCTTTATCCTACAGCAGCAGTATACTCAGATTGCTGGAAGTCCTACAATGCTCTAAGAAAAGCCACCGGAATGAGGTACGGTTTACAGTTTACTACGGCTTATTCCGTAAAAAGCGTTTGTTATTGCAGATACTGGTGCTCCCTCACTACATTGAGTCAAAATGACCGGATTAAAAGGGAAGAAACGAAACAGATTATAAAACCCATAGAAGTATGACAGATTCATACCAAAGCGAATTTGTGTGGCGGCAAAGACATGAAATACGTAATTTAAGTTTATATTCTGCTCAAATGATTACTTGAGGAAAGTGAGGTATTGTGATAAATAGTATTGACAACTGAGTTGGGTAGGTGGCTACTAGAATAAACTAATCTTGCTTGGTTAGATTGCTTCTAATTGCTTTATTTAATTTATTCTTAAAACAAAATAAACAAACCTTTCTGTACTTTGCCAAAGTTGGTTCTCATAAAACTAAAACGTTTTACCTGAAAACTGTTGACTGGCAAGACATTGAGTTTATGCAAACCTAATATAATTAAATATTTCCAAAGCTTTCCTTTTGTCAGAAACTTTTCGAACAATAATACAAAAATTGAAGATTATTAACAACTTTTTACCTTAGAGATTCCTTTTATCTTATTGTCCCTTAGTCTCCCCTATAGTTAATGGTATTCAAATTAGCTCCCTACCTGGTACTGGCGATAAACTTTAATAGAATTCAGACCTCTTTTTATCTTCAAGACCTAAAAAGCCGAAAGGAAGAAAGAAAATGTATTCTCCCTTATAATGGCGCATGGGTAGGCAAAAATAAAAAGTTTCAGATAGGGTTGTAAAAATCAAAGTAAGAAATTTAATAATTCTTACTGAGAAAAATCTTAGAGTAAAGAAAAAAGGGGAAAAAAATCTGGACCATGATCCCTAACTCAGGAATTCCTTACGAACGAGAAAGTGTAGAAAAAGAACGGAGGGGAACTTATTTTCAACTATAATCTCTATTATTAAAGAAGATCTTGCCAGTCTTGTTTCAATTTCAATAGCTACGCGCTGTTTTGTTAACTATTTTGCATTCCGTCCTATGTCGAGAGCTTCAAGAAGCCAATAGTATTTTAGACTATTCATTAACGCCACAGATTATAGGGTTAGCCATTTCAATTTATAAATGCACTATTGTAAATAACTGTCAATAAACTTTATTGTGATGCTTTAATTTTAGTGTTTTGAAAATGTTTTACCATTTCATTTTGAAGTTTTAAAACGTTATACGCTTACTTAATATAATATAGAAAGCTTAAACAATTATTCCCGGTAGATTGCTGTTTACTTTAACCCCAGGCCACACAAGTATTGGTCCAAGTAAACATTGATGGTACAATTATTTTTATTTTTGGTAAATAAATTATTCAGAACGAAGAGTTATAACCAGTAGTTAAAATGTATGAACACGATTTACGGCAATAAAGCATAATTCAAAGCATATAGTAATTATTGTTTATAGTTTACTTTTTGCCATATCCACTTCAACAACTTTCGATTTCAACTCACTTTACTAAATTTGTATTTATAAATACAGATCAGGCTCAGTCGTTAATATAAGATAAAGCGTCAATCCGCCATCATAGAACAGCAGTTTTTCTAGGTTACTGATAAAGGTTTTGTTCGCGCCAGATGCGAAACACGCAATGCTGATACCGTCAGTTGAAGTAAATAATAATAAATAATTTACCTGTAGATTACCACTACGAATACCGAGTTTCGTCGAAATGTACCAAAAATCACGGTTGGTAGTGGCGAATTGGTATTGTGGGTCTGGAGTAAACCCCCCCTCCTAATGAACCGATTTAGTTTATTTTTACAACACACATTTACCTGTAAATTACCACTATGAATACCGAGTTTCGTCGAAATATACCAAAAATCATGGCTGGTAGTGGCGAATTGGTATTGTCGGTCCGGAGTAAACCCCCCCCCCCTCCTTATGAACCGATTTAGTTCATTTTTATATCTCACTTTTCTCTCTATATTAATACTACGAATACCAAGTTTCGTTGAAATATAACAAATATTACGGCTGAAATGGTCAAATTAGTGTTTTGGGCTCGGGGTAAACCCCCCCTTCCGGTGGACCGATTTTGGTGGTTAACGAACTCGTTCAATCGTTTGCTAATTGAATGCTACATACCAAGTTTCGTGACGAAAAAACAAAAACTCTGGCCGTTATCGTGTTAACAGACACACACACACATATATATATATATATATATATATATATATATATATATATATATATATATATATATATATATATATATATATATATATATATATAGATATATATAAATTTTAACGGGGGCCATTTTCGCTGTCTACTAGGTAGGATCGATAAAGATTTGAAGAAATGTTTCAAAAATTCCGTCAAGAGTCCAACCTCAATAGCTACTTTCCTTCGGAGGAATGTGCTAAAAAGAGACTTCCTAAGTATTTAGCATTTTTTATCTTAATTTTTTTTTACGAGTAATATAACGAGTAATATGCTCCAGAAGCAGAAAAAAACAAGATGTAAAGAAAAAAAAACAAAGATGGCTTTACTGTAAGAAAAAATGAATCTCTCTAATACAGGATACAGAAAACCCCTCTAACAAGTATTTTTTGTGTGTGCGTTTAACAGCGAATCAACAATTGGGCTATTAATGTCTATAACAAGTATTATTCAGACATTTCTATAGAAGTTATCGAAATATCATTATGTTACACACAAAAGCACATTCATTACATATCTTTACAAATATGAAGAGAAAAAGAACACGAAATTTCCTATCGAGAAATAAACTTTGGATAGGACTGATTGAGGAAGAAACCGGGTTCGACTTGAGTTTGGAGAGGGATCAAACAGAATCCATCCTTGACACTCCATCCTTTCCGACCAAAGACCCTTGTCAACCCAGGGCTGTTGGATTGGATTCGCAAACTAACACCAACAGATTCGGCTTTCAGTCTAAAATATTTGTCAATGTTAGTGCTTTTGTGGATGATGTCTATCCATTTGAACTTATCCATTACCTATTCCTTCCACAAAGTTTATTCTAGGCTACACTTCCGCAAAGTATGTTGATAAAAACAATGTTATTTGTTTCGCTACAAGGTGAAAAGAATGAAAAAGCAATAATTATAAATCCTATTATAGCTAAAACCTAAGATGATATTTCTTGTATATTTTGGAGGCTTGTTTTAGCCATTTCAATTTTGCGACAATAAACTTGCAGAAGCAGAATCAAATAAAATAACTCAACTTTCGACGAGAAATCTACAATCGTTTTTAAGAAACGTGGAATTGAAAATATAATCTAGAAGATAAGAAAAAGTATATCTGTTGTTATTTTTCAGTATTTTAAGGTATATCAACTTCTGAACTGTCACTGCCGAGCTATGTATAGGTTGCTACCCTTTAATAATGCCAACGGCTCGTGGTCTTGACCGACGGTCGAACATCTAAATACTGTCCGTGATTGTGTAAAAACTTGAGTAATATTCGAAAATTGTGGTAACAAATTTTTGTGCGAGTAATTTAGCAGGAGTTGCTCCCCAAAAATTGTTTAAAACATTAACTTATATTTGCGACGTTTAAAACCTGTTTCAGTTCATTATAAAGCACATAAATTAATTTGTGTTAAGGTCTACTATAATTTTTATAATTTCATACTAAAGTCAATAAATTTTGAATTTGGAGAGTAAACTTTAAAGCCGGATAAGAATTTTTATAATTTGTTACCCATGTTCATAAAATCTTACCCTCAAAATTTATGGACTTTATTATGAAATTATAAAATGTATAGTAACAGGACTTAATTTAACATGTCTGATGATGAAACTAAACAGGTTCGAAACGTCGCAAATAGAATTTAATGTTTTAAACCATTTTGGAGGAGCTACTCCCGCTAAGTTACTTCAAGAATCGATAGAAGACTCCTTCTGTCACAAAAACCGAGAAATTCGCTGCCTTAGCATACTTTCGTGTTATCGCCAGGCGGAAATTCACTCCCAATGGACCATCAGCTGTTTAATTCAGCACAGTCCTGCCAAGATGCTTTCTTGGCCTTGTTCCCGACTAATGGAATTCGAGAAATACAGGGAGTGAATGGGTTATATATCGGCTGTCAATCAACAATGACTTTCCAGTATAACAGAATCATTAACTCACTTTCTTTCCTTCCAGCATTTTTTTCGGTATACCCACTTTTAGGCCATTGGCGCCAGGCTATCTCCTGGTTGCCACCCTTCCTAAACATCCAAGGTGCAGCCAGGAATTTTCCCAACTGGACCTGAAATGAGAAAAATCCCTGGTTTAGGCTGGACTCGAACCCCCATCTCCAGCATGAGAAAATTGTATTTGTTAGGGTGCGTTTACACTAGGATAGCAGGATATTTATGTCAGAGAAAAATTCTGACTAGTGTAAACCATGAGCAATTTATGTCAGACATACATTTTACATGGTTTTCGTTAGTCGCAATTTCTATCTGATATAAATATCCTGCAATAACTATCCTAGTGTAAACCCACCCTTAGTCAGAATTTCTCTCTGACATAAATATCTTGCAATAACTATCCTAGTGTAAACCCACCCTTACATCTGAAAACGTTTTAACCAGCAAAGATAGAGAAAAATTGGAAAGTAAAATATTTCTTCTATATTAAGCCTTTCAAAACACGTCAAATAAACTAAAAGGAAATACTATAAGAGAAAGAATTCCCTACGAGTCAGACATTTATTAAATTATACCGTAAATGAAGATTTGCTTATTCATTCCAACTTAGTGAAAAATTTTCTTCAAATCTCTTTATCCTTATTTTGGATCTTTTCGTTGCTACTTCATTCCCAAAATAGATTATGATTATTCTCAAGCCAGAAAATAGCTAAATTGTTATAAGTCCTTTGGATTTATTAATCAGAGGTTTTTCTCAACCCGGCCCATAGCCAACCAAACCTCTTTAACCCTTAAGTAGGGAGGTGGTTTACACTAACGTAAGTAGGGAGGTGGGGTGCTCACAACACCCCAATGAACAAAATTCCCCCACAAAAAGGGTGTTTTAGAATTAGCAACTTCTTTATTATTTTACTTTTTTAAACCTATTACCAATATTATATAACCAAATAATTAATTAAAATGCTCAAATATGGTTATTGGGAGGTTAATGAAATCCACCTTTTAAAAAGCAGTGCACAACAGTTTCCTTTTTTATTTCTTTTACAGATGTCATTATCCACAATACCGCGTCCAGCACATTAGTAACATAATCGCTTGAGTCCATTTTAGCGCGGTTCCTCCCTCCCCCATAGGGAGGAACCCCGCTTATAGGGTTGATACAATGAAACAATCCGGAAGTGCCGACTAGAAAATTTCGCGTTTCAGAACCCCTAGAGACCGAAAATAACGGTGGTTCAAATTTGTATATATATATATATATATATATATATATATATATATATATATATATATATATGTATATATTTATATATATATATATATATATATATATATATATATATATATATATATTTGTCTGTTCGCTCTCTAGATAGAAGACGAATGGTCCGATTTTGATGAAATTTGGTACAAAAATCCTTCGTCCAATTTGAAAGGTCAAGTTCGTTAACCAGCAAAATCCGCCTACTGGAAGATGGCGTTTGGGGCGAAATTCGCGCAAAAAAAATCGTAACGCTTACGTTTTTGAGTTCATAAGCTTCTAAGTACTCGTTTTATATGATTCCTGGGCTAGGAAAACGAATGAAACCATTTTCAAGGTGATAGCTTTAACCGTTTTCGAGAAAATTGGAAAAATATTTTTTGAATAACGTTTTTGGTTTGGGTACTTAGAATCATGGGATTCAGTTGAAACATTTTCTGCATGCTCTACTTTCATCAAAACTAATATGTTGAAATTTTGGTTATGTTTGGAGTTAAGGAAGGGTTAGAATAAAATATTTTATTAACAGACATAAAAAGTTTTAGTAACTTTGTTTGCTTTCATTATTATCTCGAAAAAGGTTGAGAATCTTGGTAAACGAAAGAATACCATTAGAAAGCTTATTAAATGCTCTAAAAAAAAGGTTCTAATGAAAGTTTTGATTAGGCGATGTCAATCGGAGAAATAAGAGCTTAAAACTTTAAAGTAATTGATTTCGCTTATTCGAACTGTTCTTTTTGTCTGTTTTTTATTCCTTGTTATTTTTTAATTGTTTATTGTTGGATAATGTATTTGAAAATAAAACAGGTTAAGAAAAATAAGAAAAACAATTTAATGTTAGAGATATGGATTTCCAAGATATATAGCTTTTCAACTGCCTAGCGTCCTTCCTAGGGAGGGTTCTTTGTCTTTGATTTTGGTACTTAGAATTATGGGATACACTTGAAACATTTTCTGCATGTTGGAGTTTCATCAACACTAATATGTTGAAATTTTTGTTACGCTTAGAGTAAAGGAAGGGTTAGAATAAAATATTTTATTAACAGACAAAAAAAGTTTTGGTAACTTTGTATAATTTCGTTAGTATCTCGAAAAACGTTGACAATCTTGTGAAGCGGAAGATTACCATTCGGAAGCTTACTAAATGCTCTACAAAAAAGGTTCTGAAGAAAGTTTTAATCAGGCGATGTCAATCGGAGAAAAAAGTGCTTAAAGCTTTAAATTAATTGATTTCGTTTATTCCAATGGTTCTTTTTGTCTATTTTATTTCTTGTTATTTTTTAATTGCTTATAGTTGGATAATGTATTTGACAATAAAACTGGTTAAGTAAAATAACAAAAACAATTTATTGTTAGAAATATAGATTTCCAAGATTCCAAGACCTTGTCACTAGCGGGTCTGTTTCTAGTGTAGCGGACCCTTCCAGGTAAGATTGTAAATCATGACCTTTCAAGACTTTACTACTCACAGGAATGGCGTTAGTGACCTTAAGGGTTGACACGCCATCATAATAATTAATTTAAAAAAAAAAAGACTGGTGGAACCAAAATAATAACTGCTTCTATTTTAATCTTTCCAAATTAGACTAGGAATATGAACGGAACCGCGCTAAGATGATGCAGTCCTGCGAGACGGACTTTTGTAATGGCTTCCCGAATAAATCGTTTTCTGTAATGTGTTTTGAAATTTTTAATAATGCCGAGATCAAGGGGCTGGCAGCAAAATGTCATATTCGGCGGAAAAAACTGAATTTTAAGATTTATTAGATGCATCTGAGGGTGGCATTCGCGTTGTCCATAAACAAAATTACACACTGTTTTCGATGTCGCATTTTCTGATCAAAAGTTTTTAGCCATTCACTCATTATAGACGTTGTCATCCATGCTTTTTTGTTAGCTTGCCAATATATTCTTAAAGTATTGACGTTAATGTTCTTAAAACAACGTGGTTTTAATGGTTTACTGATTATTAAAGACTGTTCAATATCCCTTTTATTTTTTAGATATACACGCGTTCTTTTCGGAGTTCATGACTAGATACAAACTGAATAAAACCTGCTGAAAAATGGTGTAAAAAAACAAGATGTAATGGGTAAAAATTCACTGAATAAAACATTTAATGACTATAGCCCATTTAAAATCTGTAAATATATCAAAAGCGTATCTCCTCAAGTTATAATTAAATTTCTCAAATCCGGATCGATACTTTTGGAAGTTACCTCCGAAAAAGACCTTCTAAATTTAAAAAATATAAAAACATTTAAAAATCATGAAGTATTTATTAGTCTTCATAGAACTCTAAACTACTCTCAGGGGATAATTACATGTGATGAACTTCGTTCATGCACTAAAGAGGAACTAGTAGAAGAACTTTGCCACCATGGTGTTACCAAAGCAAAACGAATTTTCAGGAACGGAAATAAAACTCGACTCCCAACCTCTTCAGTCATATTAACATTTCAACGTCCGGAAATTCCTGAAAGAATAGTAGTAGATTTCCTTAATATTAAAGTCAGGCCTTACATACGTCCTCTGCAGTGTTTCCGGTGCTATGGCTTTCTACACGGAACTAGAACATGTGCACAACAGATACAAGTTTGTGGGAAATGCTCCGAGGTACATGAAGGCGAGTGTAATAACACACCTAAATGCATCAACTGCAATGGAAGCCATCCGGCTTGGGTCAGGTCCTGTTCTGTTTTTAAAACAGAAATGAAAATAGAAGAAGTTAAAAATAAATACAAAATCTCCTACTCTGAAGCTGAAAAATTAATCGGAACATCATCTCAAGAAAAGAATCAGCCTGCAACTAAAACTAATCCCCCATCTTACTCTAATATTGCTAATTCGCCAAAATTATCTCCTGAAACAATAGAAAAGCTTGACAAATTAACTCAAATAAGCTAAATACTATCTCAAAAAGATAGCCACCTGGAAGAAGCTCTTTCCAATCTGGAAGCGAATTCATAAATTCTAAACAATCAAAAAAATCGATGATCAAAGGAATTAATGAAACAGACTGTAACCAAAACAATGGATGGACTGTGGACACAATGGATTTCTCATCCAATCAAAGAACCGATAAAATAGCGAAACCGGATGTACGAAATCCTCAAGCATCTTCAAACAATTTAGTTATTAAAAAAAAACCAGTACTAAGGCACCTCCAAACTCT
The DNA here is from genome assembly GCA_946811695.1 of Gonocerus acuteangulatus. Taxonomy (NCBI): domain Eukaryota; kingdom Metazoa; phylum Arthropoda; class Insecta; order Hemiptera; family Coreidae; genus Gonocerus; species Gonocerus acuteangulatus. Next base: position 65,565,994 of record OX328124.1, read on the forward strand.
TATAATAATAACAAACTCAATAATTCTAGCAAAAATAAATCAAAATGATAATTTCTCAGTGGAATATTAACGGTATCAAATTACATAAATCAGATCTCACAATCTTATTACGAGATGTCAACATTGACATATTATCAATTCAGGAAACTCACCTTAAAGAAAATGACAATTTTACAATAAATAAATATAATATTTTTTGGAATGACTACACTGATGGTCGCATTGCTTGTGGAGGAGTCTGTATCATTGCTCGCAATGATGTATCGTGCATCGATATCCCACTGCGAACAAACCTACAGGCAGTCGCTGTTCAAGTTTTACAACCTCAAAAATGTTCTATTTGCTCAATATATTTACCACCTGGACACTCATTCATAGCTCTATAACCAACTATAATCTATAACCAACTACCCCAGCCAGTATACATGCTGGGTGACTATAATAGTCATAATTCCTTGTGGCATTCTACAATCACTGATAGTCGTGGGAGAGCAGTGGAAGCCTTCATGGAAAACACCTCGCTAGGAATATTCAATGATGAAACCTCAACACACCTTAACTATTCCACTGGTTCATTATCCGGTCTAGACTATCCCTAGCAAGCCCCTGTCTCCTTCCCCGAGCAACGTGGAAGGTACTTCCTGATCTCTACGGGTCGGATCACTATCCAATCTTGATTGAGACATTGGATAGAACCCCTCTTCCCCCTGTGACTCTGAGATGGGACTTAAAAAACGCTGAATGGGGAAAGTTCCAAGATTTAGCTAATTTAAAAAATGTTGAAATTGAAACCAATACAAGTAACGAAATAATAAACGAAATTAATAGCATCATCCTATCAGCTGCAGAAGCCACTATCCCTCACAAAAATAACTTTTCTAAACGAGTTAGCGTGCCCTGGTGGAACGGTGACTGCGAAACAGCAGTTAAAAGCAGGAAACGAGCATTAAGACGATTCCGGAGAAATCCCTCTTCTGAGAACCTACAAGCGTATATGGACGCCAGAAAAGATGCTAGGTACAAAATCAAAATAGCCAAATGAAACTCCTGGAGAGAATTCATTACCACAATAAACCACCAAACACCAATCACGGAAGTCTGGGACACAGTACGAAGAATCATGGGCCACCCGAGAATGAACATAGTAAATATAATGAAAACAGGAAACACGTACCTTTCAACCCCTACAGAGAACGCTAATCATATAGACCATAATTTTCAATCTATTCCTTCTGACTCTAATTTCTCCCAGGTTTTTCTTCGAAAGAAACATTAAACAGAATCCACACCCATTGTCGTTAAACTAGATCCATTAAACCCACTAAACCTTCCGTTCACCTTCACAGAATTCCAAGCAGGCTTAAAATCACGGAAGGATTCATCTCCCGGCCCAGATAACATTACCATCTCTATGATCAAAAATTTATCGTACGAAAATCAAAAAATCTTTCTTGCTGCTCTCAATAAAGTGTTTTTAACTGGAAAATTCCCTGACACCTGGACTAAATCCATAGCCATACCTATATTAAAAAATGGAAAACCATTTCATGAAGCAACCAGTTATCGAATTATCTCTCTGACCTGTAGCCCTTGCAAGTTAGTGGAAACAATGATTATGAACCGCCTACACTGGCACATGGAGAAGAATAACCTATACGAAATATGGCAAAGCGGTTTCAGGCCTGGAAGAGGTACAAGAGATAATTTGATTCGTATTGAAACTGATATCAGAGAAGCCTTTAGCCTAAAAGAAAAATTACTGGCCATATTTATAGATATTGAAACAGCATTCGACAAAGTGTGGCGAAGATTTATAATAGAACGCCTAATCGAACTAGGTATTACAGGCCACATTCTACAGTTTATAATAAATTTTCTTAAAAATAGAACATTCAAAATCCGTAACGGTAGCTGCCAAGAGAACGGCGTTCCTCAAGGAAGTGTGTTAAGTGCGTTTCTCTTCTCCGTTGCAATAAATAAACTACTCAAGTGCATACCTGCTGCAGTCAAAGCGATGCTCTATGCTGACGATCTCGTCATCTATACTTCCAACACCTCAATAGATTCTCTCCAAAACACCATTCAAAATTCTCTGGACATTATTATCTCTTGGCTAGCAGATCATGGTTACTCAATTTCATCTAGTAAAACAGTTGGAGTATTATTTTCTTCAAGAAAAATAAACACCACCATTTCTCTTAGAATAAATAATCACTCTATAGATATTAGTGAGCAGGCTAAGTACCTGGGAGTTATATTTGACCGATCTTTAACCTGGGCTCAGCACATAAAATCTCTCAAATCAACATGCCAAAGAAAGTTGAACATCCTTAAAACCATGACATCCAACTCTTGGGGAGCTGACCGGAAAACCATGCTCATGCTGTACCGCAGTTACATTCGCTCCAGCCTTGACTATGGATGCTCAGTCTACGGCTCAGCATCACCTAGAACTCTAAAAATGCTTGACTCCGTTCATCACAGTGGGATCCGACTATCAACCGGTGCATACCGATCAAGCCCAGTAAAACAGCCTTTGTGTTGAAGCAGGAGAGCTTCCACTTCACTTGCGTAGACAACAAATTATTCTATCAAATTTCGTAGGAATAAAATCAGCAATACTTCACCCACTTAATCAATATCTAAATTGCAATATCAATCGATAATATCCATACAACAGAAAACCCTTCTCCATCAGAACTAATGAGATCATAAATGAATTAAACATTGACACCTGAAATATTATCCACAACATCTCCTTTTCAAAACCTCCTTGGACAATGACAGTTCCGAAGATTAACCTTTCCCTTACCAAATACATTAAAAAGGACACCGGACCTCTAATTTTGTTCACTGAATTTAAAAAACTAAAAAGTGAACTGCCAAAAGGACAAGAAGTATTTACTAATGGTTCAAAGGACAATAATGGAGTAGGCTCCGCCATTTATTCAGAAGAAATTGGTTACAAGTTTACATTAGATCCCAACTGCAGCAACTATACAGCGGAATTATTAGGCATTCTGAAGGCTCTTAATAGTATAGCTCCGAAATATGGTAATATTATTATATTCACTGACTCTCTTTCAACACTAATATCTATGAGCAATCCATTCTCCAAACACCCACTGATTATAGAGATCTTAGAAGCTATAGAAGAATTGAATCAGCAGACGCAAGCAGTAATATTTGTGTGGATACCCAGTCATTGCGGGATACCGGGTAGTGAAGCAGTAGACCAACTAGCCAAAAAAGCGATATACGAAGGGATAAAATATTCCAGAATACCTCAGAGTGACCTAGTAAGTTATGTCAAAAATAAAATTCTAAAAAAATGGCAGAGCACATGGGATACCCTAGCACATGAGAACAAAGTATATCACATAAAAAAAGAAGTAAGACCATGGAAGACATCTATCAGATCATCGAAAAAAGAAGAAAGAGTCCTGACTCGCCTTAGAATCGGACATACGAGAATAACTCATTCATTTCTGATGTCTCGAGACGACCTACCTATCTGCATAAAATGCAATGAAAGAATCACCGTGCACCACCTTCTGGTTGACTGCAGAATTTACGAGAAGGAAAGAAGGGAAGCCCAGCTATCAAATACAATTAGTGAAATTCTAGCAGATCATCCCAACCAAATCCTTAAGCTTTTTGAATTTTTAAGCTCCACAGATTTAATAGATAAAATTTAAAACTAACTAGCACTAAAACCCACAGCCAAATCAGCTGTGTTGCCTAAAAAAAAAAAAATTAGAAATAAATAAATGGATAAATAAATGGTGTTTTATGTGTGTGTTAGTGTATGTGCACGTATGTATGTATATATGTAGGTATGTGTGTATACATATACATATTCTATTTAGTTTCAAAAACAAATAACTAACTCCGAGAAAATCAAGAAATAAACAAACACTTCATTACTAAAGAATTGTATCATTATTCGCGAATCTTAAATTTAAAAACTAGTGCACTAATTAGTAATACAGCAGTACAGCTCCTAGCTCTTAAAACATGTGTTTAATGACCGCTTGGTGGTTGACAACACATAAAAAAAAAAAAAAAAACAAGATGTGGTTCCTGGAACAGTAGGGTACGGTTTACTTTTGACATTTCCTATGAATTTTACTAGAAGTGCCCGCCAGGGTGTGCTTTTTCTTGAGATTCTGAGAATCCAATTTAAAATATTACCCTGCTGTCCGCTATTGAGAGTTGAAATCAGCTACATGGGTCCGATTTTAGGCGTCCGTTTTCCGTAAGTAGAGGGTCCGCTATTGAGAGGTGCTAATGCATTGATTTAAAGGGGGTTTCGCCGGGACCATGGATATTCTGTCCGTTCATAGAGGTTACAGGAAGTTTCACTGTACTTATTTTAAAAAATATTTTTGCAAAGTATACAAATTTAATCTGTAAAATACTTCATATCGCAAACTCTAAACCTCCACAATAAATTTGTTTCATGTCATTCATATGCATAAATGATTTACAAAAACGACAAAAAAAAACTATTATCTAAACTTTTCTTTCCGTGAGTCTAGGGCAAACGGCACATCAAGCAGAAAGTCTATTCTCCGTTTTTGGTGCTGGTTCTGGTTATCTTCCCATGACCAGTCATTCTATCATTTTGGCCGCATGATGTATTTTGAAATCTAAGATTCTGTAGCTTTCTTTTCAATTTGTGGTCAGTCAGTTTAAGCCCAATATCTCTTAAGAACTCGACCCTCACCAGAGCTCGTAGTAGGATTATTTGCTACATATATTGCTTTGCCATGCTCTGCACAGGGCAGTACAAAGATTGAGCTCTTTATAGCTTTTTCTTACAGTTCATGTGCTAGACTAATGCAGGACTTGCAACTCCATCCACGTTCTATACGGGCTGGAATGCTTAGTCCTGCTACATTTAGGCCCTCCAGGTTGGGGGAACAAGCACTTTGACACACGCACAGTACACCATGCTCAGCACACTACATACACCCCACACTTACAGACAAAGGACATTCATAGTACACACCCTAGGAGCACCTTTCCTAGGATGACATAAACCCAAGCCAAGGTGGAGAGTGCTCGAGCCAGGGCTGGATGGCAGTAGGTGTTTAAATAATTCTGTCTCTATCGACCTCCTTGGGGCACCAGGTGACCCCCCCCCCATTGAATTGTAGCCCGCTGCAGGGAAAGGGGGTAGTACCTGTAGTGTAATTTTACCACCCCCATACTCGTGGGAATCACATGAACCCTGAAAATCTTAACAAAAACAAAAAAAAAAAAAACTAGAGGAATTGTCGCTCAACGAGGATTCTTGCGAATCACTCGCAAGGCATCAGAAACCAGCCAGTCAGTCATTGAACTGATGGCAAGTTTGGACCTAGTCATGAGTAACACAACGGAGCATGAGATGGAAACATCCGCTCCCTGTGTTGCAGGAACTAGTGGAGCGATGTTGATGCCTAGTAACATCCCCTCCAAAGAAACCAACTCTGGAAATAGACTACCTAAGGATGTGTGGGAGAAAATGACTCACCGCCAAAGGAGAAACTACGCCAAAAGGGCGAAGAAGAGGCACGAGAAGTGCCCGCAAATCCCAAGGACAGCTAAGAGGCCAAGAGAGACCGCTAGCAACACCGCCTCACCCAACCAGGGAAATAGCAAGAGGCCCAACAGTCACGACAGACTGCAATACAGCCTGGCGGCCTGCCACAGCAGGGTCGCCATAATTAAGGAAGCCTGCCCTGAGGAGTTTCTAACCCCTGAAGAAGCCAACCTGATACTAATCAGCATACAGGATTGACTGATGGAAAGGAGCGATACTGAAGGGCGCCTTAACTTCTGTGGAAGAGTACTCAAAGAGGGTGCACGAATTGTTACCTGTGAGGATGAGGCAACAAATAAATGGCTCACCTCCTGGATAGCGAAGTGCACTCCATGGGAAGGGTCAGCAATCAAAACATGCGACCCAAGGGATCTGAAATTTTTCCAGAGAATTGCAGCCTTTCTTGGAGATGGTGCAGAAGCAGAATATAGGTATCAAAACCTCGAGATGGAGAATCTTGGGACAGAAGGACTACTCCACTGGAAGATTTGTTGTGGCGTCCATCCCAAACTCACAATTTCTGACCCTCCAGGAGAGAAATTTCAGAATCCGCCATGGCTGCGATATTGTGGTAGCCAAGAGGGTGGAGCACAAGAAACCACCCAAGGAGGATGTGCGGGACGTTGGACCAGGAGGGAGTACGGCGGCCTGTGACCAACCGTGTCCGGCCCCCTGAGCGTGGATCCATCTGAGATTCCGGCTCTGGGGGGGGCCGTGGGTGACCCTGTGGTACCCGCGCCTAGTCCCCTGAGTGTGGATCCTCAGGATCCTGCTCGGGGGTGGAGGCGGGGCCGTCCGGCGGGGTCGGTTGGGGGTGTGGCTCCCGTTGATCCGCAGGGTGACCGTGGGGGAGTCGGGGATCCCCCGGCTCTGGCACGAGACACTGGTCGGCAACAACAATGATTTCTGTGCTGCAGATCAACCTACATCACTGCAGGACGGCAACCAGTTCGCTCCTCCAGTATGTGGTGAGTAAAAACATTAATATTATTCTAATCTAAGAACCTTGGATACACAAAAAGCAGATTGCAGGACTTAAGACAGCTTGTTTTCAGCTGCTCAGTCACCCGTGCGACAATGCTCGGGCCTGCATTCTGCTTTACAATAAACTTAACAGCTTTCCCTTATGGTCTCTCTGTTCTAGGGATTCTGAAGCAGTAAGAATACCATTTGGGACGTGGATCATCCTTGGCTCCATCTATCTTCCAGGAGACGAACCGACGGTGACCCCCGGACTTGAAACCATGGTGCAGTACTTTAAATGTCACCACCTAGGTGGCATCATAGGTATGGATGCCAATGCACACAACCTCATTTGGGGAAGTACAAACACAAACAGCAGAGGTGAGACACTATTAGATTACTTTCTTGTTAATAATATAGAAATTAATAACATAGGTAATAAGCCCACTTTTGAGAATGCTATTAGACAAGAAGTTCTTGACATAACAGTAACTATTGATGACAAAAATCTCCTCAACATCCATAACTGGCATGTTGTAGAAGAATTCACAGGCTCTGACCATAAGTACATTAGGTTTGACCTAGAGTACCAAAAACCAGTACTTCTCAGTTACAGAAACCCCAAGGGGGCAGATTGGCAAGGCTATACGGACTCTGTGTGTGAAAAACTACAGTGTTGTCCAAGCCACGCGAGTCACCCTCTTGAAGTTGAGCTTCTTAACTGTGAACTCACAAAGGCCATTGTAATTACAATGGCCTTTGAAGAGAATTGTAGACTCACCACCAAGAGAACGCCTAGAGCTGTTCTATGGTGGAATTCCACACCATGCAACTATTCCGCACTCAGATGCAATGAGGAACTAGGAAACTCTTCAACAAGGCAAAGAGAACTGGCTCGTGGGACCTACAAAACCTTGACTGGGACCTCGTGGACCTCATCCTTACAAAAGGTCCTTGACAGAATACAACAATGCTCACAGGAAAACCAATAGGGATACCTGGAGGAACTTCTGTGAAGGAATTAATGACACCAACATGAGCTGTAGGCTAAGCAAAGTCATATCAAAGTCGAACAGTAACGTCATGATTGGCGATATGACAGGCCCTAATGGAAGAACAACAAAAGAAGGAGAGTCCCTTAGGCTCCTTCTGGATACTCACTTCCAAACAATGAGGAAGGCTTAACACACAATCAACTCACTACAGAGATCAGATATCCCTTGAGAGCCCCAGATTGCACTCTAGCTAAAGAACTCGTACCAGCTGAATCGGTGAGGTGGGCCATTAGGTCCTTTCATCCTTACAAGTCACCAGGAATGGATAACATTTACCCATGCCTTTTACAAAAATGCCTGGATAGTCTGCTCTCTAGGATTGTTAACCTCCTGAGAGGAAGTCTTGCCTACGGGTACATACCAACGAATTGGAGAGAAGTACGGGTTGTGCTTTTACCGAAGCAAGGTAAGAACCACCATGATCATCCAAAAGCTTACAGACCAATATGCCTGACATCCTTCCTAATGAAGACACTAGAGAAGCTGGTGGACAGGCACATCAGGGACAACATTCGTAGGCATGCACCATTAGAAACAACGCAGTATGCCTATCAATCTGGCAAATCATGCGAAAGCGCGCTGCACTGTCTAGTACAGAAATTAGAAGAATCCATCAACAATAAGGAAATTGGTATTGTAGCATTTCTGGACATTGAGGGAGCATTCGATAACACCCCACTAAACACAATAGCAGAAGCTATGGGGAGCTTTAACATCGAACCTAACACCACCAGGTGGACACTGGCAATGCTGAGTGAAATAATAGTTTGTGCCAACCTGGGGAAGGCCAACATACGTGTCAAGGCTACAAGAGGATGTCCAAAAGGAGGGGTTTTATCTCCACTGCTGTGGTGCCTGGTAGTCAATTCTATTATTAAGGAGCTAAATAATGTAGGCTTCTATATGACGACCTATGCTGACGACCTTGCCATATTAATTAGAGGCAGTATACCTACAGTGATAACGGACCTAATGAAGGAAGCACTTAAACGGGTTATAAGTTGGTGCTCTAGGTCAGGACTCAGCATTAATGCACATAAGAAGGTCATAGTCCCTTTTACAAAAAAGCGACGACTGGTATATGGCACCCTAAGAATTCAAGAGGATATTATCCCTCTAAGCAGTTCAGTGAAGTACTTAATAGTATTACTGGACACTAAGCTAACCTGAAAAATACACTTGGAACACGTAAGAAATAAGGCCACGTTTGCATTGTGGACATGTAAGAGGCTGGGTGGTAGAACCTGAGGTCTTAAACCACACATTGCCAGATGGCTATACGTGAACGTAATCAGGCCAATTGTCGCCTATGGTGCATTAGTCTGGTGGCACCGATTTGATACCAAATATATGAATGCCATAAAAAATAAAATACAAAGACAAGGAGGCCTCCTTATAGGTGGGGCAATGGGTTCTACACCCACTCTTGCCCTGGAAGCACTCTTAGATATACCACCGCTACATTTGCATGTAGCTCGGATGGCTATGATTACAGCTCACAGACTGACCTCTCTGAACGTGATTAGAACACCTCAGGCACAGGGAGGACATTCAAGAATCTTTAGGATTATTGGAAGTATCCCGGAATTGGGTATTCCGTCGGATACAATCATCCCAGAAAATGATTTCAAAAGAAGCTTCAGAGTCAACACTGGAGTGGAGCGTAAATCCATGCTGCCCACCCCAGCGAACATACCCAATGGATTCAACGTCTATACAGATGGATCGAAGACCTCGGAGGGGACTGGCTAAGGAATATGGTATAGGGGGTGCCAAGGGGGGGGGGCACCCGCATTGCCTTAGGGAAGGAGCCATCGGTCTTCCAGGCTGATGTATATGCAATCCTTGCTGCTGCAGTTCAGTTGAGGGGAACACAATGCAGCCAGGAGAGGATTAATTTTCTAACGGACAGCCTAGCTGCCTGTAAAGCTCTAAACAATCCAATGACTACATCAAAACTGGTCAGGGAGCGTAGAATGGAACTTAATTAACTGGCCAAGAATAGGAACTGTGTTGAGATCCACTGGATATCTGGGCACAGTGGAATCCCTGGCAATGAAAGAGCGGACCTACTTGCAGGAAGAGGTGCCGCAACAGCGCCAATAGGCCCTGCCCCCTTTTGTGGGGCACCACCGTCATAATTCAAACGGACAATTTACCAATGGCTACTTGAGAAGCAGCAAAACCTTTGGGAGCCACCCCAAATGCCACCGTTGAGGCACACCAAATGCTTTATTCAAAAGCCCTCTGGAGAACCCTGGAAGGAGCTGAAGCTTCTAAATAGAACAGAACTTCGAGAAGCAATTGGAATAATTACGGGACATTGCAAACTGAATAAGCACCTTCATAGGATGAAGCTAGTCAACTCCCCCATCTGTAGATGGTGTGGAGCAGAAGAAGAGACACCGATACACATCATCCGTGACTGTGAACGGCTAGATCACATGTGTTTTAGGTACTTTGGTGATATAAAGGATACCAATCTTGAACCAAGTGAAATATCCATTAGGAGACTTCTGGATTACTGGAAGGTAGTACTCTGAGGAGAGACAACGACGGGTAGCACAATAGGTCGCACGGCCGCACTGAGGAGGACAACCCGGAAAGTATTGTATTGTACATATATTGCCTGAGAGTTAATGCCGGCTATGTAGAGGATTCTAAAGAAGACAGCGGACATGCCGAGCTATGGATATGTAGTCCATGTTTTGTCAATGATGTCCATATCAGCTTTAGGTAGATTATAAAATATTATTATTTCTAGTTTCTCATCTCAGCCTGCTCTAGTGATTCTTCATCCGACTGTTCACTTTATGTTCCATGCAGTGATTTTTCAGAAATATCTCTTTCCTCTTCGTCCGAATCAATAAACTCAACTTCTCCATCCTCTTCAAAAACTTACTAAAAAGCCTCTTCATTATCTTCACATAAAACGTCAACGGGGTTGTTGTTACGTAAGTAGGGAGGTGGGGTGCTGTGAGCACCCCAAGCCAATAAAATACCCAAAAAACAAACAAATAAGGTTTTTCCTGATGCGAATGCTACCTCAATGTGTACACAACTACTATTTAGGAAGGTACCAAAGAGTTGAAAAGGATTGAAAAACTTTAAATTGAAAATATAGAGGTAATAAAGTGATGGGGTGCTGTGAACACCCCATTTCCGTACTTAAAGGTTAAGATCCCACCACCTTCTTCTTCTCCTCTAGTAAACCAACCCACTCTACACCACTACTACTGACACTAAATTTCCAATATTTTCAGTTGATTGAGAATTTTTTAACGCTTCCTTCCCTATAATTTGTTATCAACTGTAACTCGACAAAAGCAACCCTTTCCCACTCCTAACCATACCTATTCTCCCTACAGATGCCTGGCCGTGAACCATTAAGATCCTTAACGTTCACAGATCGATAATTTCAGTCGAATCAGTCGTCCCTTCGAGTCAAAGCATAAGTCCTTCACCCCACCATTATACCCGGGCATACTCAGCAACAAATGCTTCCCCTGGCCTATCCTTCAACCCTTAGATATTCTTTGATCTTCTGCTCTTCCTTCCAGTCCGTCACAGCCTTACTCTATCCCCTCCAACATTTCTTTAAACCTTTCCTTCTACACGGTCCAATCTTAAGGTCTATTCCAAAGGTATACAAGTTTCTTGGTTTCTATTTTCCCCCAAAAGCAATTAATGTAATGTTTTTTCCTTCACAAAAATGCATCTTTACTGTTTCACTTTTACCTATTTAGTTCATTAACATTTCGAGTTACTTGAAAGTGTAATATTTAGAATTTATAAAATGTTCAGCCCTAGTAAGAAATAAAAGTGTCGACATTCATCTTCCCTTAAATCCTTTTCCATAGGAGGAAATCCCCTTATGAGGTTGACCTCATGACGCAATCCGGAAGTGCCAACAAGAAAATTTCACGTTTAAGAACACACAGATCACGAAAATAACGGAGATTAAAATTTATATATATATATATATATATATATATATATATATATATATATATATATATTGTATATATATATATATATATATATATATATATATATACACAATATTATTCAATTTATAAAATTATTTCATTAACGTATGTATATATATATATATATATATATACGTTAATGAAATCATTTTATAAATTGAATAATATTGTTAAAAAACAAGTTAGGATTAGACTGAGGTTACAATTTTTAAAAAACTGTTAAAAAAAAAAAAAAATAAAAGTAGTATGAAGACAGGAAGACTGCTTTAACGACCCCATGCCTCATAAGATCAAAAAGAATTTAGATATTTTGGGTCATCTACAAGAATAAATAACATATATATATATATATATATATATATATATATATATATATATATATATATATATATATATATAGCCAGGCCTCAGGGAACTGGGGTAGGGGATATGTCCCCGAGGGTATACCCGCTCCTGGTTAATCTGGCCCGCTCCTTGCTGCACGATGCGCTGGTAAACAAGTGTATGGCGTCAAAAAATAACAAAAAAAATAAGCGTACACCTGGAGCTTTCTTAAGGAAGCCTAGATTAGAGAGATCGCCAACAAGCTTTACGAACGTGGGCACGCCACAGCCTGTTAAAGCTACCGAAAGAAGAAAAATTATGTACAAGACAGAATGAAGCCCAGACTGAGCTTGTTTCTCTTCGGCAGCACATTGATGCTGCTGAAAGAGAAGAAAGTCATAATCTGGATGAAGTAAAGAGGATGCTTGGGGAAATGGGCAGCATATTTAGGACTCAAAAAAGTATTAGTGGTGTGGTAACAGGAAATGTGCGAAAGATTGAGGAGTGTCTCGATGCGATTACATTTCAAAGGAGGTCACGAGAAAATGCAGTAGCAAGAGAAAGGCAGATTGTAGACCGAGTTATTACCAATCATACAGAACCTCTCCACCAGCAAAGCCAAGCGAGAAAGCGAGCGAGGACGTCACCGCAAACCCCATTGAACGTGGAAGGGACCGCGGAAATAGCGGTTATGACATCCCCTCCATTATCGAGAAGCGCGGCGAAGAATAAAACCGGAGCAAACACTGAGGAAAACGTTTTCGATGGGACTCCATTTCTGGAGGAATGCAAGAACTTGCGGAAGCAGAGACGAAAGGAGCTACAACAAAAGAGAAAAGAGGAAAAGAGCCGAAAGGCAGCTCCAGAGAATGCGGACAATAACAAACGACAGAGGAAAAGGAAACCTCAAAACGAGGCCATTCTTATAAAGCCGACTGATGGTAGAACATACGCTGATCTTTTGAAATCCATTCGCACTAGTGTCAATCCCGAAGAGTCAGGCACGGAGGTACGAGCGGTTCGTCAGACCCATGCTGGTGCGGTGATATTAGAACTTGGGCAATCGGAAAATAAAGGTGCTTTCCGGGATGCTTTGAAATCTGTGCTCGGAGAAACGGCAACTGTGCAAGGTCTTGAGCCAATGGCCTACCTCGAAATAAGGGACATAGACAGCTACAACCGCTGCTTGATTGATGGAGTGTTTCCGGCCAGATGGAAAGTCCAACGACTGGTACTAATACCAAAAGGCAAAGGTGACCTTGAGACCCCGTCTGCATACAGACCTCTGTGTATGCTGGACACGACCGGGAAGCTTCTCGAAAGACTTATTAAGCCGAGACTGGCAGCCGCATTGGAGCTGGCCGGAGGGCTTTCTAACAGGCAATTTGGTTTCCGAGAGGGGCGGTCGTCTGTCGATGCTGTCCACAGAGTGATTTTAACTGTTTTAGAGACTCGCCGAGACAATGCTTCTTCCAGTCGAAAAGTTATGTTAGTAACACTGGACGTGAGAAATGCGTTTAACTCAGCTAGATGGACTGACATATTAAAGGCATTGAAAAGGTTCTCAGTCCCACTGTACCTGCGAAGACTGTTGGAGAGCTATCTGAGTGGAAGATGGCTATAATATGAATCAACGGATGGACCCCGCTCGAAGGAGATCACGGCCGGTGTAGCCCAAGGGTCCATTTAAGGCCCTGACCTCTGGAACATACTATATGACGAGCTTCTCTGCGAAGGAATGCCGGACGAGTGTTTCCTGGTGGGATACGCGGACGATATCGCTGCAGTTATCGTAGGAGAGACACTCGAGGACCTCCAGATGAGGCTGAATCAAGTGATGCGAAGAGTGGTCCTTTGGATGGACAATCATGGGCTAAGTCTAGCAATGGAAAAAACTGAAATTGTCTTGCTGACGCGGCAGAGACTCCAGACTATCCTGGACTTCCGTGTAGGCCAAGTGATCATACGGTCAAAGAGAGCTGTCAGGTACCTGGGCCTGAGGCTTGATAACAAGCTTACTTATAGGGATCAGGTCACCTTCGCTGCGGAGAAGGCAGCCGGAGTTTCCGCCAACCTTGGAAGACTTATGGCAAATGCCGGTGGCCCTCTGGCCAGTAGGCGTCGAGTTCTAATGACGGTGGTGCACTCGATTCTCCTCTATGGATGCGAGGTCTGGGCGTGCGCCATGGAAAAGGAATGCATCGCAGAAAACAGGCCTCAGTACAGAGGAGAGCCTACAGGACTGTCTCGGAGCCGGCAGCATTGGTGGTGGCTGGGGTTATACCAATCGACCTCCTCGTTAGAGAAAGGAAACTCGTCTACGACGGTATCTTCGCTAGGAGAGTGGCCCGCATGGAAACATTGAGAGTTTGGCAGGAGCGATGGGATTCCGAAACCAGAGGGAGGTGGACTGCCCGGATTGTGCAGGACTTAAGAGCATGGGTCGGCAGGGAGTTTGGTGAGGTGGATTACCACCTCACCCAGCTCCTTACCGGCCATGGAAATTTTCGAGGATTCCTCTGGAAGTTGGGAAAGACCGACAGCCCGCAATGTCAGTACGGTGATTCAGATTATGATGGCGCCTACCACACCTTTTTTCAATGCAAAAGATGGGAAAAAGAACGGACAAGACTAAGCATTGACATTGATCCTTTCTTGCCGGAAACAGTTATCAAGTTGATACTGTTAAGCCCTGATAAGTGGAATGCAGTTGTGACTTTTACAAGCAGAGTCTTGCTAAAAAAGAAGTGGGAGGGGAACAGAGTTAGTCCCCCATAAATGTAATGAGAATAGGGTTGGCCCCCTTTAGGGGAAAATAAGGTACCCTCTTGAAGATTGGCCATAGCAGCTGTTCCAAGAGGGAATCATACCAGAAATGAGGGGTTTTTGGTGGGTGAGAGTCCCACACACACGGGGGGAGTTGTACGAGACGAATCCCCTGAGGGCCTTTTAGGTTTTCCCCTCATTGCAAAAAAAAAATATATATATATATATATATATATATATATATATATATATATATATTTGGATGGAACGGCATTTTTCTCCAGCGGTGGTACTCCTTCTTGGAATATTTGGATGGGTTCATCTCCATCTTCGTCAGCGAGGTCATTGTTGTTTCTTCCTCGGTGGTTGCCGAGGGAATGACATTTTTCTCGATCTGGGCGCCCTACAGGAGTACCACCGCTGGAGAAATATGTCGTTCCATCCAAAAATATGATCCCAGTGACGAAAAACGAACATCAAAAAAATATACAGTCCTGTGAAAAATTATAAACTCAACTTCTAAAATCAAAGTATTTATTAAATTTAAAAGTGAATTCATTGCACAATAATTTTTTGTGATTTGTTTTTATGTTATTATATTGACAAGAAGCTTTAAATGGCCTTTGATTAGTTTGATAATTTACAGTAATCAGATTTCGTTAAAAAACCATGTTTAAGCTGTGAATAAGTATAAACTCAACGTTACTTTTGTATTGTCAAAATTAACGTTGAAAAAAAAAATATTAATAAAAATAAAAAAAAAAAGGGAAAAATATATATATATATTAAAATCACATCAACATTACATTAATCAAGTTTACGAAAAGATTGTAATTAGTCTAACTTTATTATAATTCTCTTAATTTAAATTATAATTGCCATAGTCTTAGTTTAAATAATATAGTCTTAGTTTAAATTATAATAGTCTTGGTTTAAAATATAATTGCCATATTGGATTTTAAGATAATGACTGTAATGGTCTTTAACTAATAAATTATATAATCTGTAACTAATTATTTTTAACAATTTGCAACTAAACAAAGTATGACACCATTACACACAGGCAAAGAACTACACCTATCTCACTAACTTACAGACGTCCCAAAATTTGATTAAATACCTAAAGCAAATATTTATAAAATAACCCAAACCTTTTCGAACCAACATATTGGAAGGCGCAAATAATCTAGTAGTAGAGCGCCAAACTCCATATCTATCTATCTATCTTTTTTTATTGTCAGGTGGACTAATGCATTATTACCACCTCAGTTTTCTTCTAACTGTTGAAGAGAGAGTACATGGGATTGTTTTTTATGCTGTGGTGGTTCCTGTGAATTAGTTGTTTTTTTTAATAATGCTGAATGGAAGTCAACTCACGGAAATTGAGAAACAAAGAATTAAGGACCTAAGATGAGGTGGGTTGATCCAGAGACAAATTGTTCGTGAGCAAAACCCCTCCCAAGGAGTGGCTAATAACCTTTTAAATTGCAGCCAAGAGAATTACGAGAAAAATAAAAGAAGTGGAAGTCCTCCAAATTTTTTCAAGCAGGTGAAACGAGCAATTTTGAGAGAAATCTCAAAAACAGGAGCATCCTCTGAAAAAATTATGGAGTGATTTAATTTAGCATGTGATGCTACCTTCGCGAGGAAGTGGATAAAGGAATCACAGTTCTTGAAATATTGTAAGGAAAACCACAGCTCAAGAAAGATCATATGCAGCGACGATTGCAGTTCGCTGAAAATCATATTCACAATAGCCAAAAAATGGCCAAGCGTTATTTTTAGTGATAAAAAAAATTAAAACTGATGGTCCAATTGGTTTTAATTATTACTGGCATGATTTTAGAAATAAAAAAAAAAATGTTGTCAAGAAGGTCGCATTGAACTAGCGGAGCCATGGGTATGGAACTAGAATTGCATTTATTTCTGGAAAAATGAAGCAGTTACTTATTAAAATGATTTGGCAGGATTCCTTTTGCCGTTTATTTCAATGTTGGAAGAAGAAATAATCATTTCTCAGCATAAAAACGCGCCGACTTATACTACATGGGCTACAAAATAATGGTTTCAGGATTTTGGAATCAATATTTTAGATTGGCCAGCCCTTAGTCCGGATCTCAATCCGATAGAAAATTGCTGGAGAATTATGGCAAGAGAAGTTTATGAGTTTTAGAAGCCAAAAATCCAAAATATTGCTGAGCTCAAAGAAAGGATAACACAAGCTTGGGAAAACATACCAGAGAGAACTTTAATTATTTTAGTAAGAAGTGGTGTTAAAGGACTCTTGGGGGTGATCAAAAAATATGGCATAAGTTGTCATTGAAAAGAATTTACACATTAGAGAGTCAAAAAATGTTTGAGTTTATACCTTTTCACAGGTTGTTTTATGTTATTTTGTATAAAATGAAGCTAATCCTAACAATATCAATTAATAGTTTATCAAAGTTATAACCAATCATTTAGGTAAACATTAAATAATACCTTTTGTTAGTCAAATTTCAAAATAAATGACAAATTAATTCAAATAATTTATTTTTTCCTTGAGTTTATATTTTTTCACAGCACTGTATATATTCTGTTCGCTCTCTTGCAGGCTTTAAGTTGGTCCAAATTTGAAAAGGTTTGATCAGAACTAGCCAACTGGAACACTCATGGCGATATTCGCTCAAAAAAAATGGTTGGACTTAGGGCTTTTCGTTTCTAACAATTTTCGAGAAAGGAGGCTAAAACAATCCACGTTTCTCTTACTAATTTTCGGTTTGGGTAGAATTCATTGGATTAAGTTGAAATAATTTTACATGTTTAAAGTTCATCCAAACTAAAACATCGAAATTTCGGGATAAACATTAAAGTTGCATTTGGAGTTCATGAAATATTGGAAAACAAATCTTTTTATTAACTGTATAGGAGCAGTTTTAGGAACTAATTTTTTTTTTTTTTTTTTTTTTTTTTTTTTTTTTTTTTTTTTTTTTTTTCTTTTGAAATATTTCTAAAACAGTTGGGAAATCGTGATAAAAGAAAAGCGGCCATTCGAATGCTTAATAGATGTCTTACAAAACGATTCTGAACTAAATTTCGATGGTACGGTCTATTAGGAGAAAAAACTTTGAAGTTGTTGGTTTCGTTTCTTTGGCCGTTTTTTTTTTCTCTGTTTCCTTTAGTTTCTTATTGGTTTGTTTTTAAATTGCTTGTAATAGTAAAATGTATTTACATGTAAAACGAAACGTAAAATGAGATACAAATTTTCGTTGCTTGAAATAGAGCTTTTCGAGCGGGATTCGAAGATGCCGTGTGACTATTTTAGAGAAATAAGGTAGAACAATGAGAAACTAATTTGTAATTTTTCACGAAATCAAAAGGATATTCCTTATACACTAGGGATAAGAACGGAAACTTGGTATAATAACGCATTTCCTGCGAAAGCTTAAAAATAATGCTAAAAATACGACTTATTAATATTTGATTCATGATTACATAACCGATAACAAAAACAAATAAGACAAATCATTATACAGTGGCAATATTAACGAAACCTACATTGCAGTAATAACTTATTGAAGAAATGAGGATTCGAAATAAAAATAGTAAAAATCGAAGAATAAATGAATATTGCAGAGAGAGTACTGCTTATATCCAGCAATATAATTGTCTTGGACCATTGGGACTGCCTTTATGGGGATTGCATGAGGAGAAAGGGACATTTCGGCTTTTTTTAGAAATTAAACTACGGACAGATTCAATTCCTCACTCTATATTTCCTTTAAACTACTACAGGGACCTTGAATTGTAGGGCGAGGTTTTGTAATTAACTCGGGCTACCTCTCTTGTAAAATTGAGGTCAAATTGCTCTTTGCATTTCAATAAATCGCAGGGTTTGTTCTTTTTTGGTTAAATTTTAATTTAACTTTCTGTAGAGTCATCAGTTCTCATTATTTCTTTCAACTTTTATTTTTGAATTTTATATAATTATATTAAATAATATGAAGTGTAGTCACGTATTAGCACAGTCAAAAGGAATTTCATTATTCACTTCCAAGCAAATACGAAATAAGTATGAAAAATAGTTGACAAATAGAGACTTTTTATGTATATTTTACACGACTTAAAATTTAGTATCTAATTTAAAGTCGTGTAATTTAATTTAGTATCTTCATATTCTTTTAAGAAAATGTTGATTATAGACTGAAACAACCAACTAAAGTATGTTTAAATGAGTTTAATAGATTTTGCACAAAGTTTGCATTATACTTGAGGTATCAACAAACAAATTAACATTTTTCAACTTGTCGAACAACAATTTCGTTGTTAACAAACCAAATTTCTTTACGTTTTTGATTGTTTTTTTTTTTTGGTTTTTTTTTAAAAACAACAGTTTACAGATTGAACATAGGTGATTTTGATAGCTTCAGGAATTTTTAAAAGGTAAATCTTAAAAACCTTAGTTGGTTTGGATATGGGGTACCTTGAACAAGGCTAATTCACTCACTCACTCACTCTCTCTCTCTCTCTTTCTTTTTCTCTCTCTCTCTCTCTCTCTCTCTCTCTCTCTATATATATATATATATATATATATATATATATATATATATATTTGCTTGTGTGTGTGTGTGTGTGTGTTTGTGTGTTGTGTCTGTTCACGCTCCAGGATCTTCAACTATTATGATGACAATTTGTAGATTAATACATACCTGCACAAAAAAATGTGGATCGTTAAATACAGTAAAAAGAGAAATAATACCGAAAAACAGGGCATGGCGGTCAAGGAGCCTTTAAAAAAAAATTACTAACCTAAATAGCAAAAGGCCAATATTTATATAGAATAAAAAAGAGAGACAATAAAAGCGCTTTAGGCAATAGAAGCAGATTTGCTTTAAAAGAGTTAAATGAATAAAAGAACCTCAAAGGGGAAATGGTTTACATTATTATACAGGATAAAAAAATAAATAATGATAAACGTGGCTAAAGGCAATGAGAAAAAAACTAAATTGCTAAAAATAAAATAAATAACAATACCTTTCTAATAAATAAAGGTTAATCCAATGGTTCAGATATATTCTGAAAAAATATGTCAGGCATTTTTTCCGGTTATAATTTATCTTATATATTGGAATAATGTGAAAAGAAGAGAGCTGAAAAATGGAGTATTCCATTAACTTGTCTTCGGTTGATTGACAAATCTTGTATGTGACAGTTAGAGTAGCTGGATTGTATGGGAGAATATATCGGATACTTTCTCTATATAGTTATATACATTCTTTCATTGTATCCGTTTACATTACTTCAAGCATTCTTTTTTATTTCTCATTTCCCAAGGTTGTTGGCTAAATATACTTTCTTCACATTAGCCGTAAAACTTTCCAGGCCGTTCTTATTATGTTTTTAGACAAACAAAATAAGAACAGCCTGGGAAGTTGTAACCCTTTTTCTCGGAAACGATTAACGACCTAAAAATGGCTTCATTCGATTGTGCACGTCACATTTTCTACAAAAAGTATACCAGGGAGCCTAAAAATGTTTCAAAATCAAATCCCGACCAATTAAGAATTTAAATTCCGCCAAAATTAATTTCCGGTCCTTTGACGGACGTCACTTCCGTTACACATTTGCGTCATCATTTGAAGTTTTCATTTCAGAAAGTCTTTATCCACAGGAGGGGGATGCTCACCGACTTGAGTGTAATTAACTTTCAACTTAAAGAGCAGAACTTTGTCAGCATCAAACACTCTAAAACTCATAATTGAGTTTAAAGTAGTTATAAGATTTTTCCAACAGGCTTGTGTCGATGATTTAACATTCAAACGGGGTTTCCGTATTTCGCGAGTATATTTTCGTCTCTTCATATTATAACTTTTTCCTCATTTAAAATATATTTATATGACTTTTACGTTTGCAAGTCTCACCGTGCCCACGACCACAGTTCTGCTAATTAAGTAATTACACGAAAAAAGTATGACAAACATCTAGGCACCGCCCACTACTGATTAAATGTGACTAATTCTCAAGAGACACTTCAAGATAACTTTTCTCGGGACCTTCTTTCATTGGAATAAAAATTAAAGCTTATCAGTCCAGTCCAACGAACAGTTATAGATGGAAATTTTTGGAACACAATTTTTGACTTCGTAACTTTGTTTGGGCTGGATAGGAGGTAAACATATCAAAAGTCCTCGCCCGTAGCCTTTGTGCCGGGGGGAGGGGGGTTTAGAAGGTCCCATTTTTCGGGTTTTCACTTATATCTCGGAAACCCTGCGTCCTAGCGACATGACTATCTTATAACAAATGAAAGCTGATTAAATTTCCTACAAGTTTTATTCTATAAAGTTTTTCGAGATATAATTAGGCTTCGAAATATCCGCTCTTGAAAGTCGGTCATTTTGGGGAAAAACACTTTCGCCGCATATCTTTTCCCATTTTTGACGGGATAACACTTCAACGATGAACCCAAAAAATAAATAACGGTTATAGGGTTGTAGAGTATTGCATTCCCTTCAATAATATATCTTACTTTGCTATTTTATGTATTTTCCTTCAAACGTAAAAATAATTTCAGTGTTCATCGTGAAATCTGAAATTTAGCGACTAATAGTCCAGGTAACTAAGATTTATAGATGGAAATATTTGGAAAACAATTTTTGACTTCATAACTTTGTTTCGGCGAATTAGGAGGTCAACGTATCAAACGTCCTCAATCGTAGTCTTTGAGCCGGGGGGAGGGGGGGTTTAGAAGGCCCCATTTTTCGGATTTTCACTTATATCTCGGAAACCGTGGCTCATAGTGACACGACCATTAGGGTGGCCCTTATTTTTCGACTTTCTAAAAGTTTACCTCCCACCCCCCCCCTATCTTGTTCCAACCAACAAAATAACGATCTGTGCAAAATTTTAGCTAAATCGAACAACTCCGAGGCGACCCGCAATGACCTTGAAATATTGAGATTTTTGTCCGAAAGTAATTTTTTCAGATAATTTTTTTTTAAGTTATTTTATTTCTTAATCACTTTTGAGCAGGTAAGCACTAGTAATGGAAATTAAATTAGTAGTTTTCTTGTTAATGTTGTATAAAAAGATAAACAATCAAGTTTGTTGATTGTTTATCTTTTTATCCTGCTTCCTGAAAACGCACTCGTTCGCAAGGGAAGAACGGAATATTGTTTCGAGTACCAGGAGCTGTAATTCACACTAGGTGGATCCCAAAGACGATTTATGCATTAAAAATTTACCTGTTTCAAAGTCAATATCAGTTATCTCAAAGCGAGAAAAATTCTTTAAGAAGAACATGTATTTTTCTTGCGCGAGCCAGGTTTCTATTATCAGACCCAATTGAAGATCTATCTATTCATGCATCAACTGATACATTATGAGGATATTGTTCCAGAAATCAGTAAGGCAAAAAAAAAAAAAAAAAAAGAAGGTCAATCATTTGTAGTATATAGTTCCTAAAATTGATGCTCCAAGGCAAATATAGCTCAAGTTTTGATGGAAGCAGACAATGCTGAAGAGCAGGAAGAAGAATAAAATCAACTGTAGAGGTACGTTCTCTACTAATATGATTTTTCTTCCTTCAGAAATTTGTTTTTTCATATTGGTTTGCAGATCGTTGCCGGGGACCGGGGAAAATACCGGACTGCTACTAAATCCTCCCTTAAAAAACATAATATTCATTATTTGTATTTTTTATTGTTCACATTATGCCTTGTTTCTTCAGAAATTTTTGTTTTAAATAAAAATGTGGTTGTCTTATATAAGTTGTGGGAATTATTAATATTTTTTAATTTTTTCATGTTATTCCAAAAATTTTTAGAATAGATTTTTGTGATATTTGATTCATAATGATTTTAAACAAATTCTGGGATCGCCTTGATGTAACTACGTAAATTTGTTTTTAGAAAATGATTGAGATAGAACAGTATATCCCTTTTTAACAGCATAAATCGCTGTGTATACTATGTTCAATTTCAAACCGTTTGCGGGTCGCCTAGCAGTTGTCCAATTGCCTTGAAATTTTGCACAGCTAGTTTTTTTGTTGATTGGAACAGAATTGGGGGGTGGGAGAAGCAACATTTTGACTTTAAAAAAACAATCCTATAGCTAAGGGCCACCCTAATGACCATTCTATAACAAATGAAAGCTGATTTAATTTCCTACAAGTTCTATTGAATAAAGTTTTTCGAGATATCTTTAGTTTTCGAAATATCCGCTCTTGAAAGTCTGTCATTTTGGGAAAAAAAACACACATTTTTATATTCTCGACCGGATATCTCTTCAACAATGAACCCAAAAAATAAATGTCGGCTATAGGGTTGTAGAGCATTCCATTCGCTTCAATAATATATATTACTTTACTATTTTATGTATTTTCTTACAAACGTTATATACGCACTCACATGGTCTTAGCAAAACCACAGACAAGACCTTATCGAATTGAGTTTGAATAACTAGTCAATGGACCCAAAATTACAAATTTTGTGCTATATTATATATATAGTGAGTACTGGACGTATGTACTCACTATATTTACATAATGGAGCATATTTTGGACTATACATTGACTGGAAATGGTGAGAAAATGAAAGGTTCATTGGTCAGTTGTCGCCAGATATCACGATAAACATTAAAACTGTTTTCACGTTTGAAGGAAAATACATAAAATAGTAAAGTTATATTTATTCTTGAAGCGAATGTAATGCTCTACAACCCTATAAACGGCATTTTTTTTTTTCGGTTTATTGTTAAAGAGTTATCCGGTCAAAAAGAGCAAAAAGTGTGTTTTTCCCCCAAAATGACAGACATTCAAGAGCTGATATTTCGAAAACTAAAGATCTCTCGAAAAACTTTATTGAATAGAACCTGTAGCATATTTAATCAGCATTCATTTGTTATAGGATGGTCATTTCGCTAGGACCCACGGTTTCCGAGATATAAGTGAAAACCCGAAAAATGGGGCCTTCTAAAACCCCCTCCCACCCGGCACAAAGGCTACGGGCGAGGACTTTTGAGGAAAATTAAAAATTGTTCAATTTCACAGGTACTATCTGTATCTGACCAGATTCTGTTCAGACGTCTATCTGTTAGATACTCATCATTTGACACTCAATCAGGAGGTAATAGGTCCTTTTAGCCCTGCATTGTAATGACTTGCATAAGTGAACGCTTAGGTTTTACTTGCTGGAAAAATGGAAAAACACATGGCGACTAAAAAATAACACGAAATGTTACCCGAAAAGTAAAGCAACGTCCGGAAAGGCCAATATTTGGATGGGTGATCGTCTAAATAAACAACGAGTCAAAAAAAATCTATGAAATAATCTCAATTAAAAACATACTCCCTACAAATCCAACATATTATATACAGGTACGTATAGGTAAATTGGAATTACTTTCAATTTTTTGTATTGCTGGGGTCAATAAGGAGATGGCACAACAAATTCTATTTGTTTACGTCTCATTCAGCCATTTATTTTTCACGGTCTCAATGCCAACTCTTTAAACGCCACACAGAGGTGCCGAGAGGGAAAAAACCTCCAAAACCAAAGGTGTTCAATCGCGTTTAAACTAACATTTTTTTATACCTAATTAGTTGTAGAATACTGCTCAAATATTGCTTATCCATTTTATTCATAGGTATGATCACAAAACACCTTTTTCTCACCGAGTAAAAATCTCACAGTTTTTAGTGAAACTTAAAACAATATTTTATACCACTTTGTTTACTCCTGAAAAAATTATCCCCAGGAAGTCTCATGAGTATATGTAGCTTTTAAACAAATTTTCTTTTTTGCCCAAATGTACCATGAACTTGGTGCATTTAGGTTGTGAAGATACCTGTAATGAAACTCAATTATCCGTAGTTTATTTGGTGTAGAAGAAAAAAGCGGTACTTAGCTATGCTCTTCGCTTAGTTTTGCCTAAAAGTACATGTTTTGAAGTTGCTATTCTATAAATTTGATCACTGTACTCGGTCGTATGTGTGTACATCCTAATAAAATGAAGGTGCCAATAAGTGATGCGATTATTTTACCAAAGACGAGTTTATCATTATTATTTTCTGCAGACAGTTGTTGAACAGTTTGTGATAGCAAGTAACTGAACATTTACAGTGAGCTCTACCTAATATTTCCTGTAAAAATGTCAAAATTTATTCGTTATAAGCGAAAATTTTAATAAACAGGAGTACGTCGAGAAGAGTTAACAGTATTACATTGTTTGTTAATTTATTCAACTCAGCACTCGTAAATACATTTGGAAGGATACATATCTCTACCAATTGAGTAAAATATGACTTCTTTAAATTGAATACTTACTGTTTTTAACGGTTTTATTAATATAAAACCCGTTTATCTTCCAAAATAATTATTCTATAGAATTGGTTGTGGTCTCATTCGACTCAGCACTAAAGAATACCTTAAAAATGATACCAAAATCATAAAGATTCAAGTACCTAGATGTTTTTCCCCCAAAATCGGGCGTTTGGCACCACTGTGCGCCACCAGAACCCGTATTGTATTTTATTGTATGTGGAAATGCCTCCCTTTCTGCAAATTTCAAGCTGCTCCTAATAATAATAAAAGACAGAATAATGGGATTAAATTTACGCGCCCCAGCACGTTCGATGCTAACAATTAGAAGTAACTGATATTAGAATAGCCCAAATTGATCATATTAATTCCTTTATATTTCCATTTCGCTTTATAAATTCCAGTAACCAATTCGTTCGTTTTTTCTTTCTACTCGACCTGGATCGAGCTATTTTATATGCTTGCACGATACTCAAGCCTTTTACATGCAAATTTATTGCAATATCACTTCTTCAATTGAAGGATTTCCAAAGGGGACATTTTTTCCTGACGAAAAAAGATATGATCCAATTACATTACATTTACACTCGCTTGTTATTTTTTTATACACGAATCATAAGTTTCGTCTTGAAATATGACGAAATGTATAAAACATTATTCATATATTTTTGAAAATGTAAGTGACGTGTAGATAGGTGTAAGGAATTCCAAAATACATTAGCATGAATAGCAAAGGATTATTAGACTAACGCACAATGGGAGAATATATAAAAATTGGGAAGAATAGAACGGTTTTTTTGAGGAGCTGAAAGATATACGGTATTGGATGACTTTGTTCAAGGACTGACGCCATGAAGTACTGGTGACGATTTAGTGGTAAGAACCAAATCACTGCTAAGTAGATGTGTGATATGAGGAAGTCTTTGGGAATCTAAAGGAAAAAATAGATGAAACAGTTCATAGAGTATTTCAGAGATCGCCTGAACGACTATCATACACTAAATATAGTCAAATTAGGGGAATTAAAGGAGCATCAGTTGATGGCAGGTACGTCATGTTTAAAATACCTAGAAACAGCACGGTATTCATCGCAATATACCCATCACGCCATCTTATATCTTATATATTGTTTAATCTTCAAAAATTTCAAAAATAAATTGTCCGTTAAAAATGAAAATTTTCCATTAAACATTTCGTACTGAAGTCCCTAATGTTTCGTGGCCGAAATGCCAATAATGTTCTTCGATACATTTACCTCACAGGTTTTCTATTAATAAGAACCGTTTTACTACATTTAATACCATCAGGGAAATAAGTTGAATTTTGGTTCAGGAAATAGTTAATACTCATGATATTTGAGCTACTAAGACATTCCTTCCCTGAAAGGGGGTTTGCAATGTGCAAACCGCATATTGCAATAAAGAGTCCACGTGTTTGCATGATGGAAAATAATTATTACAGCATTTCCAAGGATGCAGATTGGCTAATGCTAAGTTTTCTTCGATAATATCGATTAGAAAACATGAAAGTAAATTACAAAATTCAGTGGCTTATGCCCTGAGTTTAGTCATGCTTTATTTAACTAACACTTTCTGGAAAGCGGCTCGGTACTGCAGTGTACAGATATTACTAACTAGAACATTGGGTAATTTTTAGGGTTCCGCAAATGACCCTAAAAGTATTTAAGCGTGTCCTCCCTCCATATTTGTCAGTTCGCTCCCTCACAGGCTCAAAAATGTCCATTTCTTATGAAATTTGGTACAAAAATTCTATTTTAGTAAAACAACGTAAGAAAATTAAAAACGTATTGGTAATAGTGTTTTCCTAGAGCGAACCTTGAGAAGTTGGAGAGAGTCCATTCCGCTTAGGATACTGTCAGTTTCCCGTTGTGGCGCCTTAAAGCTTCCTTCTCTTAGAGATTTCATTTTATTTTTTTCACGAAAGATCAATGCCGTTATCCTTCAGTTAGATTATATTTAGTAATTTTTTTTTTGTATTCGCCATTAATTGAAAACGAGAATAATAGAAATAAAAACAATTAAGAGTTTCATTCCTGTAGTTTTAATTTAAGTTTGTTAATTGATTTTGCGGCTTTTCAAATCTCAAGAAGTCACTTCACATGGTTAATTTAGTCACCTAGAATATAAGGAGTCGCATAACCGGTATTTCTCGTTTTGTTGCAACTTGTCTAAATTTGTTTTACAGTGAGCTGCACGTTACTCTATGGTGTGTTTTGGGTGCGGGCCTTTCAAGCATAAGGGGAAAGAGTAATTTGCAGCCAATTCTAAAAGAGTTAACACTACTTCCTTTGTTTCTGTGTCATGACTTGATGTTTTCCACGCATTAACACTTTTAGCTGTCTCGTCTATGGTGTCGTTTGAATGATCAATTAAATAGTATTTCGTATGAAGTAAAAATTACAGAATGAGCAAATATTCCCGCTGCTTGACAATTTTAATTAAGAATAAACCTTACGGCCACGTACAAAGTAGAGCATAGGTTTCCAACCGGAGTGCTTCTAGGAACATGGGGCGTTGGAGTAATAAAATACTTTGGGCACATTGGAATTTATTTTTCTTGTAAAGAGGGCAGTAGTTTATACAAGGTAGGGAATATGTAAATTAGAGCAATGTTAAATAAAGGGGTTTGAAAATTATATAAGCTTTTTTTATTTCTTTTTTTGGGGGAGGGGCATTTCAACCCTTCAGGTCATTAATACAGCACACGGAATCGAAATCTTATTAATTTTAAAGGAAAAAAATTATCTAACGGGAGCCAAAGCTTCAAAAATATGGCACGGCGTCACATCTAACTGAAGCCAAACAATTTTATTACCATATAAAGCTCAGAGAATGTTGTAGGATTTCTAATACGAGTCCATTCTGAATCATTGGGTCCGCTAGATGAATTCAGGTCTATTCACATGCATCAGTCACGTCACAGTTCTGTCACTGGTCTGATTAGGAACGATCGTACAGTGGTCCAAAATGCAATATTAGCGCGAAAGAAACATTTTTTAAACTTGTCACATCTTCCTAATACTTTAGATACGTCATAATACCTTTAAACTGAGGATTAACTCATTTCGATAAAAAATGTTAACATAAGATAAGGTAAATAATGGTGAAAAGGATGACAGTCGTGCGACAAGACGAATGTCTATTTTCTTCTGTTCAACAAAATTTTGTTTAATACATTTTAGTTATGGAAGACACTTTACAAGGTAAGTAGTTTTTGGATATAATATTTCTTCGATGTTAAAAAAAAAATGATGAGCCCAAGTTTATTAAAGGAAAGTTATTGCTGTAACTGTAATAATTGTCATAACTTTAAATGCAAAAGTTTGCAAAGAAAAAAGTAAAAAATAAATAATAAAAATCAAATTAAAATAAATTATAAATAGAAATGTTAAATGTCGTTAGTAAAGGTTTATACATTATTTACAGTTTGGAGTATACGTATAAGTATGATTTAAACATTTGTTTGTAGTTAGACGATATATAGGCTACCTTCTATTAGTAAGTCGTGATGTCAGAGGGAATATTTAAGATATTCAGGTAAATAGGTATTTAGTTGTCTGTCAGTTCTCTATAATAAAGATAATTGATAGATGCCGATTACCATTTAAGAATTTTTCTAACGCAAGAATAATTTGAAGTATCAAGGTAAATTATCTAATCTAAGATAAAAATAACTTTGTCTATTTTCTATAACTTTTCATCAGGTTAAATGTTTTAAAGTTTAAATTATTTAAATCTTTTAAACATTTAGTATTGAAATAAAATGTCCATGAAATAAATAATATACTTCATACATAGTAGTCGCATTAGTAACGTCGTATTTTATCAGTCGTTAACATTCTAGTTTTCTTTTAGAGCTAAATATTCCTTCAGTCACAATCAGAAAAAACATGCCGTAGAAAGGGGGAAGTCAATTTTTAGGAAAATTGAGCTCTCTAAAGATTAGGGATTTATAGTAGTATTTTACCCTTAAAGAGGCAATCTAACTGTGGCATTGTTTTAGTAATTGTAAAAAGGAAAAAACCTGGAGTACGATGAGAAATCAAGTATTTTCATAATAAAAATTAGCTAATAGAGACATTCATCAATTTGAGGATTGATATCTATGTACAATAATTACACCTGAGAAAGAAATAATAATTTAAAAAATAATCGTTAAATAAAATAACGTATGATAAAAATAACGTGTATCATATTTTTTTTTTGTTCGCCGTTTTTAGGTATTATCCATGGCCATTGGTATTTACGGAATTAAATATGGTAACAGCTAGGCTAATGGGGGGACCCTTTTAGACCTTTATTTAGAACATAAATATTTCGAACAATGTTCCTCTGAAAATCAGGGGTGTAAACTGATCTACAACAATACTATTTGTGTAAAGTTATTAAATCATTGATAATTTATAACCAGGCTGTTATAATTAGGTAGTGTGGAAAGTACTTCTTGCCACGCAGCTACTAACTACCCCGACATGGAAATGCAAGGCTTAACCGTAAATGTATTTTTGACGAGCTAAATGGAGGTGTGAAATTAGGATCTACGAGCAAGGGAATAGCAGCTCGAGACCGGTCAGGGAAATAAAGAATGTTTAGTAGTTTGTGAATTTAAATAAGGAATGATAATTTGAATTGGAAATAAGGAATAGGCTTCAGATAAATATGAGGCTGTGCCGTTTATCCATTAGTGAATTAACTTGCCAAGGTATGATAGCCCGAGGGTGTAATAGGCCACGCATCCAAGCGTAACGGGAGATTCTGCCCTCAAATCCCAGTTGAGCCAGTTTATTTTTCTAATACAATGAATTCAATTAAATGTGACGGACAGTCCACAGTAAAATATACACAATATATTCAGCTATTTTATTTCCGGTTCAACATGTTTCATGTCATTCTGCCGCTTCTGCGACTGGGTTTTCGATGCTTTAAATGAAAATAAGGTCTAGCACATTGAGTCTCCCAAGGGTTTAGTGGCTCGCATGCTGGATTCTCATGCGGGAAATGTTGGTTCGAGTCCCAAGTGTAGCAGGTTGACTATTTTTTCAGATATAGGCTCGCTATATCTGAAAAAGTGGGAGGGGAGGGGAGGGGAGAAGGAGAGGGAGAGGGAGAGGGGTGAGCGAGAGAGAGAGAGAGAGAGAGAGAGAGAGAGAGAGAGAGAGAGAGAGAGAGAGAGAGAGAGAGAGAGAGAGAGGGAGGGAGAGGGGTGAGCGAGAGAGAGAGAAAGAAAGAGAGAGAGAGAGAGAGAGAGAGAGAGAGAGAGAGAGAGAGAGAGAGAGAGAGAGAGAGAGAGAGAGAGAGAGAGAGAGAGAGAGAGAGAGAGAGAATATGTAATGGATAACGAGGGTGAAACGTGACAAAATTCTGAATTGAAGTTCATAAGGGTTGAAATTCTGTTGGTTATATGGCAAAATAAAATAGAAAAGGCAAGTTATTATTTTAAGTAAAATATTTTAAACCGTGAGCTATATAACTTTAACCAGATGAATAATTTTATTCATAATTACCAAATTGAAAGATATTTGGACACTATACATAGTAAATTTATTATATGGCAACAATAATGATCGAGAGAAAATATAACCGAAAATGTAATACAGAGGAATAAAAGAGAAGTGAACGGCAATCTCCATTGGACACGTTCCGTCTTTATAATGCCTGCAACTTAACTCCACTGAACCGAGCGTCCGGGACTCGCTCTTTCGGAAAACATCTCGTTTTCCGCCTCAATCCTACAACCTTCAAAATCTCAACTTTTTCTTCTAACCCTCTATTTTGCAATAATGTCTGATATATCGTGGCTTACAGTCAAAACAAACTAGTTCACTGCTTGAATTTTAGCCGTATTATTAATTTCTATTTTGATCTACAAGATAAATAAAACAGAAGTTTTTTTTTTTTTTTTTTTTTTTTTGATTCTTTATGTGTTGCTCTCACTAGGGGCAGTGTTAGACATACATTGTCTGAAACCTAGACTAATAAGGCAGGCGGGTCAAAACCACGTTATTGTCAACGATATACAAAATTTACTATTTTAACTACAGTCAAATGTATGCTTAACCCAAATATAGAATTGAATCGTTAACATTAGTTGTATAAAACCAAATAAATGACAAAATCAATTATGAAAGCAACATGATACATATAATTATATAACAATATTTTATCGTGACCTAAACTATACTAAAAACCAAGAAAGAAGTGATAGGCGAATGTTAGACAAAAACACAATTAACTACGTCAATTAATTAATTTAATTCAGCTAAAATAATCTTTGCGCACTATTACAGCCTAATTGTACAAAAGCGAAACTTCCTCTACAGCGGTCACCAGTATGACAAGGCGAAACGAATCGAAAGTCGATTTAATAGTTTCGACATATTTCTATAATGGTTCTGCTTCAACAACCATTATTATTATTCATGATGAAAAATGAATTAACTGTTGAAATATGTAGCATGTTAAAAAAATAACACAAATATTGAGTTTTTCTATTACAGGGCATACTGTCAGGCGTCGTGTCATATGTGTCGACCGTACCCTCATAGCATTTTAGTTCATACTATTAAGAGAATCTCGTTTCCAATAATACGATTCTCAGGTTGGAAAACATTGCAAACTACAAGCTCCAATTACGTTTAATAAACTAACATAAATGCGAACAATACGTAATAATTGAGTACTCACTTTTAAAAAGCACGTTAAAGCAAAAATAATCGCTATCGGTTCGATTTAAACATGTCAATTAACGAGTGGAGGGCATGTTTGGAAGATTAGGGTATTAGTTGAATCATTCGCTAACATAAAACCATGTTAAGAAGATAATAAAAAAAAAAACAATAATTTTAAATCATTTAATAATATTGGAAATAAATAATTTCTTAAGTCCAATTCGCGGGAACTTCGTCATCTTGGCGCGTTTCTGGTTATATAGACTAGTTCCTTTAGTAAAGAAATAGAGAGTTTTTAGTAGGTTTTGATCTTTCAAAAAAATAAAATCTCAAAAAGAGAGAAGATTTAAGGTGTCACAACAGAAAACTATACCACATTTCATCAAAATCTGACCATTTTTGACCTTGTGGGAAAGCGAACAGACAAATATAGCCATTATTTCCGTGAAGTATTTATTCCGAAACGTGAAATTTTCTAGTCGGCACTCCCGGACTGCGTCCTCATAAGCGGGTTTCCTCCTTATGGATAAAGAGAGGAAACGCGCTAAAAAGACCAGATAAAATCCACAGAAATCTAATCTTTTCCCCAAATAAAACCCATTTGACAACACCAGCTATCGGTTCCAATATCGAGCCTAGAAAGACACCTAAATCCCACATGATCTTCTATACTGGGCGAAATATAGAATTACTGCGGATTTATTTGAAATGCGCTTCACTACAGTGTACCAGTCTAGATCAAAATTGCTAGTTTTTCTTAGAGGTTCAATGTTTGTTTGGAAAGGGTTCAAAGAACAATAATAATCGATATTGATAATACATCTTCGAGTTTCGCTTACCAACAATACACTTTTAGAGAAACCAGTCTGGAGCAGATAG
Source organism: Gonocerus acuteangulatus (assembly GCA_946811695.1). NCBI lineage: Eukaryota > Metazoa > Arthropoda > Insecta > Hemiptera > Coreidae > Gonocerus > Gonocerus acuteangulatus. Next base: position 65,598,543 of record OX328124.1, read on the forward strand.
AGGAAATAAAGAAATTAATGAGGACTGCATCCTGTATTTCAAAGAAGTGTTTGGAGTTGGCGGTCACAAAGGACAAAGCTCTTGAAGAGGTTCTAGTTTCTAGGGTTCTCTAAACCTAAGGTTCTCTTAAAACTCTGTGGAAACACCCTAAAGGCCACCACCAATAGAATAAACTTCCAATTAAATCGATGAAAAAAAGAAACTAAATAAACACCATTTAATTTAAAAAGAACCATAATGGATGGAATTCTAAGTTTTTGTTTCTTAAAAATAATAATTTTTTATTAATTTTTATTAATTAAGGTTATCGCAACTGAGGCGACGAAACTGCAGCTTGAAAGAATTGAGGTAAGTAGAAGAAAGTCAATAGTATAGTCAATGATAAATTGTAAAATAAATGAAATGTACGAGTTGTAAGTAAAGTAGTACTTATGAGCTGATAGAAGTAACTTAATTCTGTGTTGATATTCCAGTGTCTCACTCAGTGATATTTACTTCTAGAAATAAAAAGGGGGTAAGGAAAACAAGAGGGGAGAAAAGACAAAAATAAGACAAATAAATAGACAGATAAAAGAAGGAAGGAAAAAATAAATTTATATTATATATAACAAAAATAAACAATTGAAACAAGGGGAGAAAAAAAAAAAAGAAAAAGAAAAAAAAGGGCGTTGCTAGATTTTATCCAGAGTTTTGATGTTGGAAAGGAATTGGAATATGTCTGAAATATGTTTGCTGTCATCTGAAAGTAATTCATGCATGTTTGATGGTAAGTCAGTGTTTAGCCTGAGTCTACAGTCTGTCAGTAAGTGTTTAACAGTAAGTGTTGTATTGCAGTACTGGCATATTGGTCTGTCTTGTCGTGTCATAAGGTATGTGTGAGTCAGTAGGGAATGGCCTATCCTCAGCCGGCAGAGGACGACTTCTTCTCATCTGTTACTTCTGCTGCTTGAAGGTCATTCCCGAACTGTATACTTAATCTCCCTTAATTTATTATCTGTAACTTTAAACCAGGTATCCTGCCAAATTTGCATTATTCTCTCTTTACCCTCAGTGTGCAAGTCTTGGTACGTCAAACTGTCAATGTCCTGTTGTTCTTTTCGTCCTGCAAGTTTTGCTAGTAAGTCGACGTTGGTACTTGGTCCGATGTCTTCATGTCCTGGTAGCCAATAAAGAGTGACTGTCTTGTTCAGTAATGATATTTTACAGTGTATCTCTTGTATTAAAGGATTAGTATTGTAAATGTCCTGTAATGTAAGAATTGCGCTCAGTGAGTCAGTACAGATAGTAATGTTTCTGTGTTCAGTGTTAGGTATGTTGTCCAGTGCGAGTATAACTGCATGTAGTTCGGCTGAGTAGGAGCTTGTTATGTTTGGTAGCTTAAGCAACTTGATTTCATCTCCAACTACAGCAGCCGCTCCTACACCATCAGCTGTTTTTGACCCGTCAGTGTAGATGAACAGTGTTCCAGTGTTTTCAGTCAGTCGTGAATAAAAAATATTTTTATATAGTTCTCTGGATGTAGGGTTAGTTTTTTTGAATTTTGTAAGTTCGAGGTCCATTTTTAAATTTCTTGTTGTCCACGGTATACAAGTCAAGTCTGGAGTTTGTAGAGGTATGCTATATTGTAGATCCGAGTTTTGTGTGTATGTTAAGTATCTCATGTGCAGGGGACGTTGTCTTTTCGTATGATATTGAAATAGTTCGAGGTATGTTTGTTCTAAGGAATTTGGAGTACATGGACTATTTAGGAACTCACTTTTCAGCACAAATTTTATACAGTTGAACATACGTCTGAGCTCCAATGGTGGTTCTCCGCTTTATTATTATTTAAAATAATAATAATAATATACAAAGCCAACGGCCATAGGCACGTTGAATGCACCGGTTCCCGTAGATCACCGAAGTTAAGCAACGTCGGGCGTGGTCAGAACCTGAATGGGTGACCGACCACGTGCTGTTGGCATTAGAAAAGGGTGGCAACCTGGGGTCTTGTTTAGAACTGGCCCGCCAGTGATTTTATCTAGTAACAGTTACTTATTGATAAATAAAAAAATATGGGTTAAAGGAACATATGATTTATTTAATAAAAACTTTTTACACATAACCAAAAACATTATCATACTTTTAATCAGTTCCTCCAAGTACATCTGGAGGCCAAAATTCTACTATGTCCTTAAGGATTTTATCAAAAACATCTTCATTTGAGTTTCTCTGCCTCCACATGTACTCACATAAAATCCTGTACTCACATAAACGTCGTATAGTCCTGTGCCCATGAGTAAATGAATAAAATGGCTTTACTTAACGGTAACTTGCTGTCACATAGCCACGTACCCTTATACACGCCACATTCAAACCGACATTCTCTTTTGTTGCATCTATATTTTTTCCTTTCTTCGTAAAATATCATAATGCGGCCTTTTTTACAATATCTTTCCTTGGGTAGAATTGCTCTATCGACAAAGAAAATCCTGGCTCGTTGCTCTTCTTTGCATAAATCGTAAACATCAAAAATATTCATAGTTTAATACTTTTATAACCGCGAATACACAAACAATACTAAATTAAATAGTATTTAAACATGTGTTTTTATTTCTGTATCGATGGTATCAAATTACATAGTAACAGTTACTAAATATCATTATAAAATCACTGGCGGGCCTGTTCTATACAAGACCCGCAACCTGTAGATAGCCCGGCGCTAATGGCCAAGTTGTAGATGCGCCGTTAAAAAAATAAATAAATAAATAAAAAATAAATAATAATATACAAAGGAGAAAATATTTACAAGTTAAGTACCCCCTAGGCAGTTAATTTTATTGAACAATATGCATTGATCAACACGTAATTGATCGTTTCGTACAGTTCAAACGTATTGAGAGCATATTGATAGAAACATGTATGGGAGTGTATTGATGGAAGCATATTGATGATAATATTGACATTTATGAATTATGGCGAACAATATTTGCAATATTTGAGGTATCGAAGTGTGACCAACGCAAATGGTACATCAGACTCCCAACTTGATTTTGTTTGCTGTTCATTTCACTTTATCGTGGTTCCCCGAAATTGTCAAAAGTTATGTCAAAGCGTTATAATAATCAAAATTAAAATTCGATTCTGCTATGCGTTATCGTTCAGCTAAAAGTACGTTTGTATAATGAGCTTGTACCATTCTTGAGACCAGCGCCTTTCTCTTCTCTTATTTCATTTTTTTTTTCATTTCCCACAAGCGGCTTAAGTTAAAAATAAAAAGTCCGACTCGCAGGAACTGCATCATCTTAGTGCGGTTCCTGTTCATATCCCTATTGTCATTTGAAAAGCTTAGAATAGAAACAGATAATGTTTTCCTCCGCCTTTGTTCAAAGGGTTTTATGGATTTACCTGGTCGGGTCCGCCAGACCCTAGAATCCTTTTCTACCGATACTTCATTTCAAACGTTTCAATGAATTGGAAAATATCAACATTTTTCACATATTCCTGTGTTCTTTTACTATAATAATAATTCTACAAATAAAATCTATTAAAAAATAAAATAAAAAAACCAACAGCATGAAGGCAATTGAAAATATTCAAAAGACGTCATCGAATCTCTTTCTCTTGGCAAGCTATATAGCCTTCTAACAATGAATTGTTTTTCTTATTTTGCCTAATCTGTTTTATTGTGAAATACATTATCCAACTATAATCAATTAAGAAATAACACAAACCGTTCGAATAAACGAAATCAATTACTACAATGTTTAAGCACTTATTTCTCCGATTGACATCACCTAATCATAAATTGTTTCAGAATCGTTTTTGTAAAGAATTTATAAAGCTTTCAAATAATTTCTATCCACTTATCACGATTTCCCTACCGTGTTCGAGATATTAATGAAATTATACGAAGTTCCCAAAACTTTTCATGTCTGTTCATAAAATATTTTATTCTAACCCTTCCTTAACTCCAAACGTAACCAAAAGTTCAACATGTTAGTTTTGATGAAATTCAAACATGCAAAAAATGTTTCAACTGAATCCCATGATTCTAAGTAACCAAACCAAAAACTTGATTTAACAACTTTTTTCCGATTTTCTCAGAAACGGTTAAATCTATCGCCTTAAAAATGGTTTCAATCGTTTTATTAGCCCAAGAAGCCTATAGAAGCCTATAAAACGAGTACTTACAAGCGTTACGATTTTTTTGCGCGAATTTCGCCCCATCTTCCAGTGGGCGGATGTTGCTGGTTAACGAACTTGACCTTTCAAATTGGACGAGGGATTTTTGTACCAAATTTCATCAAAATCGGACCATTAGGGACGCCAGAAATCGGCGAACAGACAAATATATATATATATATATATATAAATTTGCACCACCGTTATTTTCGGTCTCTAGGGGTTCTGAAACGCGAAATTTTCTAGTCGGCACTTCCGGATTGTTTCATGTGATCAACCTTGTAAGCGGGGTTCCTCCCTATGGAGGGAGGGAGGAACCGCGCTAAAAATGCTAAATCTTTATGTGACACAATTGTTTAACTTCTTAAAAAAATATGTAGTCAAAAAGATAACATGCATAACAGATTGCGAACTTTCCTAGCACAACCAACAGTCAAAGTACAAATGTATAGCCATAGTATTGATAGAGTACACATATTGAAGCTACAAAAAAGCGTACTGATGAGAGTTTCAATATAATTGATCAACGCATATTTTCAATAATACTGAGCGTTTAGGGGGTGCTTAATAAGAATATCGGTGAATGTATAAATAAACCAGATGTTTTCACCAATGACGACTAAAACAAGCATATGCTGAGAAAATAAACAAACATCAAGCCATGACCACAAAGTTCAATGATCTATACAAATTAGATTCCCCTAGAATAACTGTAGTTATCATTCAAGCTAATGGGTCGATTCTGAAAAAAATAGTCAGTGACAACGAACACTTCAAGTTATAGGACGAACCAGTGCTGCTAGAATTGTTACGCTCATTATAAATGCTAGTAAAGGTACGTTTCCATTATGACAAGTCGCGGCGACATGTCGCGCGACATGTCGCTGCAACTTGTTGCACAGTTTTGTTGCAAAGGCTCGGCGACATGTCGCAGGGGCCACTCTCTGCGACATGTTGCAGGGGAAAAGTCGCTGCGACATGTCGCAGAAGTATTTGATGGAGGAACGAGGTTAACATATGTTAATAATATGTGAAGATTAGACACGTTTTAGGTTAGGTTCTGTAGACACTAGACAGCAGTCAGAGCAAAAATCATTCAGAATAATGAATAATATATAATTCTGTTATTTCATTCTGAATAATGAATACTTTTTCATTAATTATTCTGTCCCTATTCATTGAATGACGATGAAAATTTTTATTGATTACAGTTATTTATTTGAGTGAAAGAATTTTTTGAATGAAATTGATTTATTTGACTGCAATTTTTTGTTAAATACAAGAGATTTTCTTCACTTTTTTCTGAAAAAAATACTAAGTTCATTGAACATTTTCTTACATTTAATGAAAATTCTTTATTCAAATGATATTGTTTCTTGAACTTAAAGAATCTGAGTTTGTTGTTACATGAACCGTATTATTTAAGGCATCAGCCCCATCCTGGCTAGAAGAGGGTAGTAACCAATAGATAACCCGTCCTAAAATTTGTAGTTAACAATAAATGGACGTTAAAATTTAAATAAATTGATGAACCATATTATTTTAAATGTATAAAAATAATGAATGAAGAATGCAAAATAATTAATTATTCATTAAATTTAAAAAAAAAATCAGTCAATGAATAACTGAATAAATGCTTATTCAATAAAAATGTATTGAATAACGAGCCAACCCCATTATTCGTTGAATAAAAATAAATCAGTAGACGAATAAGTTATTGAATGAATAAATTCTTATTAAATTAAATTTTATTTGAATGATTATTGAATAAAAAATGTATTGAATAATTCCCTACTCCGCTAGTCAGGGTTGTATGTGTAAACGGTCTTCTGCGCATGCATGTGGTCCTGGCACAAGATGCGGGCTGATTCCATTACCACATAGCCCAGTCAAACGGTGGTTTCAAGCAGAAAGTTTTGGTGTAATCGTTTTGATTGGCTTATTCTGTTTTTTGGGGGCGCTGAACACAAATCAGAAGTTTTCCGCCAAAAATATGCTCGGCAGATAAGAGAAATCATCAAGAAATCACCAAAAATAATGTTTTTTAGTTGTTTTCATCTTGTAACGTGCAAAGGAAGTTATTTACGCAAAAATTAAATCGGAAGTAAAATAAAAAGGACACAATTGCCTACAATTTATGGCCCCAAACATATTTACGTACATCGCGAAGTTTCCACGCAAAAGAGCGTTGAAAGATGGGAGAATACTGTAATTTTTGTAAAAAAAAAAAAAAAAAAAAAAAAAAAAAAAAAAAAAAAAAAAAAAAAAAAAAAAAAAAATCAAAAAGTAGTAAATGAATCAATGAAACTTTCTCTTTTAGTGAATGAATTAATCATCAGCGCCTGGACGTTTAGCGTATTTATTTAAGTCCGGGTCTCCAGATTTGTGGGGATAGGCGCCAAGCGCAAGTCTTCATGCCTAAGCGCTTAACGGTTCTCCTCAATTACTCAGTTCGTTCACTGCTACTGTCGTAGTTTTCGAGTGCTTTCACAATGTCCAGTGACAAGTGCTTTGTTTTTTAAAAAAGATTTGAGTGAGAATCTCGCGAAAGGGGCCAAGGAAAAAGTAGTACAAACTTTAGATGATACTATTAAAATAAATCTGTCGCGCAGGAGCTGCATAACTAAGCAATTTCCTCTGATTTTTGGTAGTGTAGATTGCATTCCTGAATATTATGCTTTAAATAACCTACATAAATAAAGTAATTACATGAATAGTTCTGCTCTATTGCATTTTGATCTGCAACAGAAATGGTATACAGTCCCCCTAGTGGTAGGAAGAGCTCCTAGCGGCAGCTTTGCCACCTACGTCTGGCGGGCTAATCCTATAGAAACATTGTACAAAGTAAACCCTCCTTTTCGATAGACCAATTTAGTTCATGTTTACAACACTTATTCCTCATCAGATTACACGTTTCGTTACAAAACAGCAGAAATTACCACAGGTATGAGTACATTAGTAGTTTGGGTCCAGAGTAACCCCCCCTCCCCTCCTAATGAACCAATTCAGTTTATTGTTAAACCAATTTTTCTCTTTAGATTACCACTACGAATACCAACACACACACACACACACACACACACACACACACACACACACACACACACACACACACACACATATTGGCACGAAACAAGTCGGGCAAAATAGAGAGAATAAAGTAGTTGAATAAAAACGAATGGTGTTCTGCTTTATCGACCCTCTGCCATAAAAGAAAAAAGAACAAGAAAAAAATATATATTGGGTCATATTCAGAAGAATTAATATATATATATATATATATATCCCAGAAGGTGAAACAAAATTCAGTCTTCCCACTTTTTATTTTGCACTAGGCCTTTCAGCAGAAATGTGCCATCATCAGGTGCTAACAACAAATAGAACCATGCATTAATATTACAGTAAAAGGGCAGTAATTAATGATCAGAATTTATAAAGCTAACGGTGATATTATAAATTGGAACATGGAATAGTTTAAATTGGAACATAACTTAATGGAATGGAAACTAATAGGCTTAAGGAACTGTCTACTTACAGTTTTTAATATATAATTACAAATTTATAAACTTAAGGTATGTCTAAATGAAGTTTAAAATAATATAACATTATATACTATTATTACTCTAGCTATAATACCATATATGTGTATATGTATCTACATATATACGCGCGCGCGCGCACACACACACACACACACACACACATACTCGCATACATACATATACATAAAAGGAAATATTAATGTATATGTATGTAAGTGAGTATGTGTGCGTATATATGTAGATACATATACACATATATGGTATTATAGCTATAGTAATAATAGAATATTATAGTACCGGAAAACATTAAAAAAATAATATATATATATATATATATATATATATATATATATGTATATATATTTATATATATATATATATATGTATATATATTTATATATATATATATATATATATATATATATATATATATATATATATGTATATATATTTATATATTCAACTTCTTTATTTTGCCCGACATGTTTCGTGCCGTTGTTCGCACCTCTTAAAGGGTTTTCCTATGCAAAAATATTTTTTGTAACTCCCAAAATCAAATTTTGTACAATAATAAACATTTATCGATTCTCTAAATTACTTTACTTTTAAACAAATATTATTCGACGTATATATGTAGATACATATACACATATATGGTATTATAGCTATAGTAATAATAGAATATTATAGTACCGGAAAACATTAAAAAAATAATATATATATATATATATATATATATATATGTATATATATATATATGTATATATATTTATATATATATATATATATATATATATATATATATGTATATATATATATATGTATATATATTTATATATATATATATATATATATATATATATATATATTTATATATATATATATATATATATATATATATATGTATATATATTTATATATTCAACTTCTTTATTTTGCCCGACATGTTTCGTGCCGTTGTTCGCACCTCTTAAAGGGTTTTCCTATGCAAAAATATTTTTTGTAACTCCCAAAATCAAATTTTGTACAATAATAAACATTTATCGATTCTCTAAATTACTTTACTTTTAAACAAATATTATTCGACGAAGTACTTTCCATTACCACCCTTTAAGAGCTAATAGACTGAAACTAATATGTAAAGAAGTTGGCAAAATAGGTTGGAAATTTCGTAATGAAATTGAAAATAATTATAGCAATATTAAGGACAATGTTAAACCGACAGCCACAAAAAACAATATATACAAAATTCGTTGTATCGAATGCAACTCATGCTATATAGGGGAATCAGAAGAACTATTGCAAAAACGAATTGTACAACATGCTAAAAGTATAGACACAAACGAGAACTGGACGACATTGACGGAACACGCAATAAATAAGAAACATAATTTTAATTATACAGACGTTGATATTTTAAATACAGAAAGGAAGACGTTAAAAAGGAAGATCAAAGAAAACCTTTCCATAATTAAAAACAGCAATAATTAAAAAAGATACGATTTAAAAAATGTCCATCAACATAGAATTAAGGCAATCACAACAATTTCACAAACTTTTCACTTCGACCCCTTTTTGAGTGCCGTTTGACTGGGCTAGTAGGCAAAAAGTCGCGGAGACATGTTTTGTTGCACCGGCCGGCCGGTGCGACATTTTTGTCGCAGCGACATGTGCTGCGACTTGTTGCAAAGTGTTTCCATTCTGCGACATGTTGCGGCGACATGTCGTGCGACATGTTGCAAGGAGATTTGTAGTAATGGAAACGGAGCTTTAGGAACGAGTCTCTGCAACATGTATTCTCGCACGGTCGACTGCGACTTTTTTTGTCGCAGCGACATGTTGCAAAGTGTTTCCATTCTGTGACTTGTTGCGGCGACATGTCGCAGGGCTGTTTTGTAGTAATGGAAACGGGGCTTTAGTAAAAAAAAAAAAAAGTGGGAACAAAGTTGGTTCTTTAACCGTTATGCAAGAAGATAGATTGCTCAAAAGATGCACCCATATGAATTATAATTAAAGAAACAGATTTATTTAGTTTACTGAGTTTAATATCACAATGACCATGTTTATAACTATATCAGCATAATTTCCATGCTCTATATTGTAGTCTCAATTCTTCCTACTTAAACACTGAATTATCTATTAGGCATAAAGACCTTCTGTGGTAAGTGCTGGAACATAATAAAGTTGAAATTCAATTATCTTGATCCAATTTTCGAAAGGACAAAATACCATGTAAATTTGTTCTTCGCCTACTCCATGTAAATTTAATTCCCATATTTTCTTGTCCCTTAAGATAACCCTTGGAATGATTCCTACTTTTCCAGGAAGCTCAACATCTCTTCCAGGAACCCTATTTCACCAATCCATTCATTTTATTACTCCAAATCCTCGCATACACGGTGTAAAATACATCCAGTCACTTTTTCCATAGAAATGACTGAGCCTGAGGTGTATAACACCAACCACAAGGGATATCTTAGAATGTCTCTTAAGCCCTCCCTTCGCATTCATAATTCACATCCTCTATTCCGAGCTGAAATGACTCCATACTTCCTTTCTCAGGCATGATTTCCCAGGCTGCCTCAAATAACAGATGATATCCAAATGTACTACTTCAAACCTGAATTTCCATTTTTACTTTAAATCAATGGATGCCTTTTTGTCATCCCCTGTATCAGTGTTTACAAAAAATGTGCAAAAGAGCACCAATCATTCTTTCATCTGGAACACTCTGTGCTTTTTCAGCTTTAAACAATTTCGCAAGACTCCACCACACCACTTGCAAATCATTATTGCTGCCAACGGCCATAGCCACGTTAAATACACCGGTTCCCGTAGATCACCGAAGTTAAGCAACGTCGGGCGTGGTCAGTACCTGAATGGGTGACCGACCACGTGCTGTTGGCATTATAAAAGGGTGGCAACCTATAGATAGCCCGGTGCTAATGGCCAAGATGTAGATGCGCCGTAAAAAAAAAAAAAAAAAAAAAAAAAAAAAAAAAAAAAAAAAAAAAAAAAAAAAAAAAAAAAAAATTATTGCTCTGGATGATGGACGATTTGCTTTGGTCACTGGTGTAGATCAGAGTAATTGTGAATATTTGTGGTTTAATGATATTTGAATAAAATTGATATTGACGAGCACCGATGACCAATCACCCGCGTATTATTCATAGCTTGATATCAATTTTTTGTTAATTGAATTTATTGTTGTTAATTTGTATTTTTGTGTGTTTGTGTTTGTTATTAGTTCAATAATAGTCGACCAATTCTTCACAATCTGCTAGTTTGAATAATTCAATTCTCCCAAATTCGAAGTTAATAAAATTTAAGAATAGTCATTGTCGTTCAAGATTTTTTTTTTTTTTTATGTGATTATCCTATTCAACCATGAAAATTAGATAGTTAGCCATCGAGGTGATAAGCAAACATGGAATAGTTGGGATTCGGCTAAAAAGAAACCTCAATACGATTTATGTAAAAAATCGATATTCAGGACGTTTCGGCTACTCTTTGGTAGCCTTCGTCAGCTAAAATTACAAGAAACAAAGAAGTAGGATGGTTCCTACCCATCCCTAAATTTTGGTTTGAAAACCATTAACAAACTCAAAACCCTCTATACCAAACTTAAAGATCCCATCCCTTTTGACCAAACCACCCGTTGTGTTTACCAAGTCCCTTGCCAAACCCCTTCCTGTAGTGGTGTATACATAGGAGATACCATAAATGACATACACTCTCATCTTACACAACATAAACGAATCATCACTAACAAAAAAATAGACAAATCTGCACTTGCTAAACACGCCATTACTCAAAACCATCTGTAACATATTTGGCCAACAATTTAGTTTTATATCAAGCAATGAAAGACTACCAGTAGATTCACAACAACTCAAAATTAATTCAGAAAGTACTCCTCTTCTCATAACCCCTAAATTTAAACATCCCTTGAATGAACCCTTGACATTGCAAGAGCTGAATCAGGTACTTTCCCATGTAAAATGCACTTAACCAGGGAAAGATGGTATTTGCTATAAAATGCTTAAATGTCTTCCAAATGCTGGAAAGTCTGTCTTGCTAAAACTATATAATAATGTTTTTGAAACTAGCAATTATCCACCAGCATGGAATGAGGCAATTATTATACCAATCCAAATGCCCAACAAAGATGCATCAACAGCTGATAATTATAGACCGATAGCTCTGACAAGCTGTACATTTAAGATTTTCGAAAGAATATTGAATAAGAGGCTACTATGGTTCCTCGAACAGAATCAACTCCTTTCAGAGTATCAATGTGGCTTCAGATCGAATCACTCGACTATAGACCACATAGTTACATTAGAAAGTGAAATATTAGACTCGTTCATTAATAAGGAATCTGTTCTAGCCGTCTCTTTCTATAGAGAAAAAGTCCGACTCGCAGGAACTGTATCATCTTAGCGCGGTTCCGTTCTTATACCTAGACTCATTTAGAATGATTAAAATAGAAGCTGTTATTATTTTGGGTCCACATTTCTAGGAAGGTCTTGATTTACGGTCTTACCTGGATGGGTCGGCCAACCCTCCATAGGAAGGACCCCGCTATGCAGTTGAAAAGCTATATCTTGGAAATCTATATCTCTAACATTAAATTATTTTTCTTATTTTTCTTAACCTGTTTTATTTTCAAATACATTATCCAACTATAAGCAATTAAAAAATAACAAGGAATAAAAACAGACAAAAAGAACAGTTCGAATAAGCGAAATCAATTACTTTAAAGTTTTAAGCACTTATTTCTCCGATTGACATCGCCGAATCAAAACTTTCATCAGAACCTTTTAGCGCGGTTACTCCCTATCTCCAGAGGGAGAACCCGCTTATGAGGTTGACCTCACGAGGTAATCCAGAAGTGCAGACTAAAAACTTTCACGTTTCAGACCCTATAGATCACGAAAATATAGGTGGCCCAAATTTGTATATATATATATATATATATATGCTTGTCTGTTCGCTCTCTAGCAAGCTCAAAAATGGTCCGATTTTGACGAAATTTGGTACAAAAATAGGTCTTCTAATTTGAAAGGTCAAGTTCGTTAACCAGCAGAATCCGCCCACTGGAAGGTAGTGTTTGGGGCGAAATTCGCGCAAAAAAATCGTAACGCTTACGTTTTTGAGTTTATATGCTTGTAGGTACTTGTTTTATGGGTTTCTTAACATAGGAAAACGAATGAAACCATTTTCAAGGCGATATTTCTAACCGTTCCTGAGAAAACTAGAATCAATGTTTTTGGAAGTCATTTTTTTTGGTGGGTTCTTAGAATCGCGGGATTCAATTGAAATCTAGGCGCACGGTAGTGCGCCAGGCCAAGTTCCGGCCTAAGCATACTGTGTGTATATTACAGGAGGTCTTAGAGCCGATTTTTACTCTCTCATAACTTTCAACCAGGTAAAGATAAAGTTATGAAATTTTACAGAGGTATTATACTACTAGATGTGAGTAAAACTGGAAATTTTCATAATTCTACCTCGAATAGTTTCTGAGATATAAGCGATCGAAAATCGGGATTTATAGGACTCACTCACTCACTCACTCACTGACTCATCAAAATTATTAGGCACTTCCCATGATGCTAGAGACTTGAAATTTTGCAGGATGATAGATATTAAGGTGTTATTAAAGGAAAAAATCGAAAAATCCTGAAAAGTTGTGTTTGACGCTGCTTCCGGGGCGGGGCGCGCCAGTTTTGTACTTCCTTCGTAAACCCATCGTTTCGTCGGAAACCCATGATGTGGGGTATCAAATGAATCGTCTCGGTATGAAGAACCTATATTTGATGTTTTAAGAAACATTTAGGCGCATGTAGGCTTGGTAAAAATCGTACACCAGCTGTCTGTCTGTATGTTTGTCCCTTATATAAATCCGAACCGTTTGATCGATTTTGACCAAACTTGGGACACAGATGGGTCTTGATACGGGGAGAATCATAGGCTAGTTCAATATCGTCTATCAGCTGTTTGCCTAACTGTTAATTCCTTATACAAATCCACACGATTTACCGATTTTGACCAAACATGGTACACTGGTAGGTCTTTATCCGGGTAGTGTCAAAGGCTAGGCCACAATCGTCTATCAGCTGTCTGTCTCCATGTTTGTTCCTTACACAAATACACACCGTTTGGCCGATTTTGACCAAACTTGGAATAATGGTAGGTCTTGATACGAGAAATCTCCTAGGCTAGGTCAAAAAAATCTACCAGCTGTCTGTCTGTATGTTTGTCCCTTATACAAATCCACACCATTTGGCCTATTTTGACCAAACTTGGCACACAGGTAGGTCTTGGTCCGCGGAATGCACTAGGATAGGTAAAAAAGGACTTTCAGCTGTCTGTCTGCATGTTCGTTCCTTACACAAATTCACACCGTTTGGCCTATTTTGACCAAACTTGGCACGCAGGTAGGTCTTGTTACGGGAGTGTCATATTACCTATGACGTTTTGTACTTTTTGTCCCATCGGAAAACCATCATTCCTTCTGAAACCCATCATGTGGGGTATCAAATGAATCGTCTTGGTAAGGAGAACCTATATTTGATGTTTTAAGAAACATTTCGATGCATCTTAACAACAACACGTGTGACTTCTTTCTTAAATGTTGTAAATAAAGTCGTAAGGGTTAAATGCATAATATACTTGAAAGCAGATACTAAGTTTTTCAAAGTCATCTAAATTACAAAGTTTAGGATCACAAACTTAAAATGTATCGTCTTGGTTCTTTTCTTTTTCTTGAAGGCCTTCTACACTTTCCTTGTGGTGATCTTTATCATCGGGAAGAGGTTCCTGTGTTATACAGTGTAATAGTTTAGTTAGGCGAGCAATCAATTTGACCTCTAGAGTAATGTCATCTGGAAAAGCTTCTAACTTTTCTAGTCTAGTGATTAGATGTATGTAGGTTGATTATTGGTATCAAATATCAAGCATTAAGGAGAACTTTATGCAGAATCCAAAGACCCTGGTTTTATATGAAGTAAAAAAACCAGTAGGTATGTGGCATCTAAATTTTATTTAATACTTAGAAAAAAGTAATGAGATCCCAAAAAAAACATAAATGTGAAATAGAGGCCAAGTTCCTCCCCCACAAAGAAACACTCCCTTCCCCAAAAAGCGAGAAATATCTCCTCCTTAAACATCCAAAAAACGCCTTACCATCCTACACTCCAAAAAAAGTAGTATGAGTTGGTGTATTAGGTGTACCATATATTCAACCAAAAATATTTGCCAATACAAGGGATGATACAAGAAAGAAATGTCCAAGTTCATTACTTAGAAGACCTCGTAATTACTTACTAAGAAGAGTAAAGACACTTCAACTGACCTTTAAAAACAACAATAAAAATACTTATATCCAGTTACTAAAATATCACTTTCCTCAACCAGGTATATTCTTAAACTTGGCAATGTTTTTTTTGTGCCGAAATTATATTTAGAGAGAAAAATAAACATTGCCAAGTTTAAGAATATACCTGGTTGAGGAATGTGATATTTTAGTAAATGGATATAAGTATTTTTATTATTGTTTTTAAAGGTCAGTTGAAGTGTCTTTTACTCTTCTTAGTAAGTAATTACGAGGTCTTCTAAGTAATGAACTTGGACATTTCTTTCTTGTATCATCCCTTGTATTGGCAAATATTTTTGGTTGAATATATAGTACACCTAATACACCAACTCATACTACTTTTTTTGGAGTGTAGGATGGTAAGGCGTTTTTTGGATGTTTAAGGAGGAGATATTTCTCGCTTTTTGGGGAAGGGAGTGTTTCTTTGTGGGGGAGGAACTTGGCCTCTATTTCACATTTATGTTTTTTTTGGGATATTTTCTACATCTTGGAAATTAATCGCAACTAAAATGTTTAAATGTTGGTTATATTTGGAGTTAAGGAAGTATGCGAAAAAAATTATTCTATTAATAGACATGAAAAGCTTTCGGATCTTCATACATTTTTTGTAAATATCTAGATAACGGTTGGGAAATCGTGGTAAGTGGAAGGTGACAATTCGAATGCTTGCTAAGTTCTCTACAAAAAAGGTTCTGAAGCAATATTCGATGGGGCAACGTCAATCAGAGATATAAGCGCTTAACACTGAAAAAGTGTTTGTTTTGTTGTTTTGAAAGGGGGTTTCTCTTTGTTTATCTTACTTTTTAATTGTTTTTTTTTTTAAATTACATTTATCAGTAAAATTAGTATTGTAGTAAAATAAGCTAAGAAACGGTGAAAGGTATAAGTAATAATTCTGTAGTGGCTGTGGTAATCAAGATGGCTGTGGCTAATCGTTGGCTGTTTTGAATTCTCCTATCTATATAACCTTCCTCATAGCCTCCAACTGAAGTTATCGTTATTTCTTATTTTATAGAAAGATTTAACCCACGACAGAATGGAATTTTATTAGCCATTAAGCACATATTTACAGTTGATTATTACAGTAATTTCGAGATGTTCCTGATCATGAGCTTATCGCTAAAGTTGCGTAGCTCATAATGAAATAAATATTACAGTAAAACGAATTTGCTAGTAAAACAAGATACATTCTTAGAATGACAACGAATTTTTGGTTGTTTAGAATAGAGCCTTCTCAGTAAAAGTCGAAGAGTAAGTACGTTTTCAGTACATAGGTGTTTTGACTTATAAAGAATTATCCGCTTCTGTGTAAGTTGGCTACTTTCAGTTTCCTGTGATTTGTGATGCTAATCTATTCCATTTCTTCGAGATGTACGTAACCCCGCTAAGATGACGCAGTTCCTGCGAGTCAGACTCTTTTGTAAAGCATTTAGTAAGCTTTCGAATGGTAACCTTCCGCTTCCCAAGATTGTCAACGGTTTTCGAGATAATAACGAAAGTATACAAAGTTACCAAAACTTTTCTTGTCTGTTAATAAAATATTTTATTCTAACCCTTCCTTTACTCCAAACGTAACCAAAATTTCAACATATTAGTGTTGATGAAATTCGAACATGCAGAAAATGTTTCATTTGAATCCCATAATTCTAAGTACCCAAACCAAAAACGGTATTCAAAAACTATTTTTCCAATTTTCTCAAAAACGGTTACAGCTATCGACTTGAAAATGGGTTCATTCGTTTTCCTAGCCCAAGAAGCCTATAAAACGAGTACTTACAAGCTTATGAACTCAAAACCGTAAGCGTTACGATTTTTTTTGCGCGAATTTCGCTCCAAACGCCATCTTCCAGTGGGCGGATTCTGCTCGTTAACGAACTTGACCTTTCAAATTAGACGAAAGATTTTGTACCAAATTTCATCAAAATCGGACCATTCGTCTAGGAGCTCGAGAGCGAACAGACAAATATATATATATATATATATATATATATATATATATATATATATATATATATATATACAAATTTGAACCACCTTCATTTTCGGTCTCTAGGGGTTCTGAAACGCGAAATTTTCTAGTCGGCACTTCCGGATTGTTTCATGAGATCAACCTTATAAGCGGGGTTCCTCCCTATGGGGGAGGGAGGAACCGCGCTAAAAGCTTATGATACAGTTTGGCGTCGAACTATCCTTTCTAGACTAACCGAATGGAATATTCAAGGAAATTTCTTTAATTTTGTACTAAATTTCCTTTCGAATAGAACATTTCGTGTAAAAGTCGGGACCACATTATCCAACATATTCCGACAAGAAAACGGAGTTCCTCAAGGCAGTGTTATAAGTACTACGCTTTTTAAAATAGCTATGGACACCATCCGTGAGCATATTACTCCACCAGTCAAATATTGCCTGTATGTGGATGATTTGCTTATCTATATTCGAATAAAAAATGTAGAAAATGACTCTAGGCTAGTGCAAAATACAATAGAAAACCTTGAGAACTGGAGCGTTAATAACGGACTTCACTTTTTAACACAAAAAACACGATGTATACTGTTTACTAAAAAGAGACAGAGACCAAATATTCAACTAACTAAGAAATACTCCTATCACACTGACTAACTAATTTTTAGGACTTACTTTTGACTCCAAGCTTACCTGGGTTCCCCACTTAAAGAGTCTAGTTGATAGATGTAAAAAATCTTTACATCTTTTGATGATTCTATGCAATACAAAGTGGGGTGCAGACAGAAGTGTAATGCTGACACTATACCGTGCATATACCAGGTCCCTTCTGGACTACGGAAGTGTGTACTCATCTGCCAAGCCTAGTGTTCTTAAAATGCTAGACTCGATACAGAATACAGGTTTACGCATTGCAACTGGAGCGTTTAGATCAAGCCCTCCCAATAGCCTGCACGTTGAGTGCGGAGAACCTCCACTGGAGTTCAGTCGTATGCTCAACTGTTTAAAATTTGCATTAAAAGCCACATACATGAACTGCGCCTGCGTTCCTAGATCTGTTGACGAAATAATGCTACGCAAATATCGGACGCAACCATCTAGGCAACGGCCATTATTTGTAAGATGCATCAGTTACGCACAAAATACCAATGTACATCGAAATGAAGTATACGCAAGACGTTCACCAACTTACATACCATGGACAATGCACAATTTAAGAATTGACATGGGACTAACACAATTTAAAAAATCGGAACCCTTATCTACACTTACGTACAAACACATTTTCAAAGCACACCTTGAACAAAATAAAGATACACTATTCATTTTCACGGACGGGTCTAAGACTTCACGAGGCACTGGCGCAGCAGCTGAGATTGATAATAATATTGCTAGGATTAAATTGCCAAGAATCACAAGCAGCTATTCAGCGGAACTTCATGCCATTTCACTTGCCTTAGACAATATACAGGACGTAACACAGACTAAGATAACAATTTGCACTGACTCACTTAGCGCAATACTAGGACTACAGAACCCGTACAACTTGAACCCACTTCACACACAAATACTAGAACAGATTTACCGGTCAAATAAACGGATAACAATATATTGGCTCCCAGGACATGAGGACATAGAACAAAATACAAAAGTTGACAAAATTGCTAAAAATGCAACAAGACAACATTACCAGGACATATACAATACAACATACCAAGACATGCAAGCAGAAGCCAAAAAGACCATCATCGAAAAGTGGCAAAGATCTTGGCACGCGAGTACGGACAAAAAACTAAGAGAAATTAAACAAACAGTCGAAGAATGGCCATCAAGCATAAGGCAAACTAGAAGAGAAGAAGTTGTCTTATGCCGCTTAAGAATAGGTCATTCCCGGCTGACACACTTACACCTCATGACGAGACAGGACAGTATGTAACACTCCTTTAACTATCAAACACATATTGACAGAATGTTTACTGAGACAGAACTATGACTTACCAGACAACATTACTGAGTTACTCTCTGATGGGAGCCAATATATAGACAAGATTTACAATTACCTAAAATACAGAAACTTATTTGACCGAATATGACGACAATATAATATTAATTAATTCTTCATTGTAACTATCTGAAATTGAGTAATATACACTAAAAGGATTTGTAGCGGATGGGTGTCGCTACTAAAGGTAGGCTAGGAAGGGTAGGAAGGATGTGTCGGGAGAAGGCAACCAGGTAAGTACTGTGTCCCGGTTAAGGGCGCTTCCTTGAACCTGGGGGATACCGACTAGGTACTTGGCCTGAGCTGTTCCACTGAGTCGGGGAGAAGGTGTTCGGTACTGAGCCGTAGCCGTTCCTCGAAGCGGGAGTGAGAGGAGTAAGGAAGAAAATAAATAAGCCAGGTATTGACTAGAGTTGGGGGTAGCCGGAGTCGGGAGTGTAATGACTGGAAGCTGGCTTGACCACTGGGTACTTCGAGACGGCGGCTTCGTGCTTTGTCCAGAGAGAGAGGTAGAGCAAGTAGCTAGGTCCTTGATCCTGCGTGCATGGCTGGAGGCTGGTCCTGAGATAGCTGGAGTGTCCTGAGAGAGCTGGTGTGTTCTGGAGAGAGAGCCGGATCCGAATGAGTTCTGGGCAGCAGGGACGCCCCTATTCATAGGCCGAGGTCGGGGTGCCTCGGTCAAAGTCGGGGGTGCTCGGCCAAGCGCTCGTTCCTATTGGCTGGCCTGGATGCTTCTCATTGGTCCACCAGTGGTCGCTTGTCCAATCATTACATCTCCACATAGTCCCCCCCCAATGGGCGGAGCCCTTTATTAGTAATAAGTTTCACAAAAAAATTATAGTAAATAAAATATATACACCTTAAACCTATAACGGCCCTTATAGGGGCCACAAAAGTGTCCAACTTTTATTTTAGTAGGATATGTTAACCTATATTCTAAAAGACGTATTTTGGCAACTAAATGTAAGAAAAAAAAATGAATATATATAATAAATTATACTTCTTAAGGCTACAAATTTAAACGGCCCTTATCAGAGCCACAAAAAGAGCAACAAAATTTTAATAAAATTACCTAAATATAAACTAAAATGAAATAGTACATATATACATACAATAGTCGAGTGCTACACACCTATATTGTCGCTTTTATATTCGCAAATATGAGTTTAAACGGCCCTTGCAAGGGCCACAAGATAGAGAAGTGGCCTTCTAGCAAATTATTTACATTGTGTCCCTAATTTGGAAGACCAAAAAGTTACTTGTTTATCTTTTAATAAATGTTTTTTTTTTTTTTTTTTTTTTTTTTTTTTTTTTTTTTTTTTTTCTTTTTGATATATATTTGTATATATGTATAAAATACACTTTAAGTCTTAAGTTGACTTGGGTCTGAAACAGGCAAACGTTGGTCTGTTGGTAGTGTGTGGGTATCTTTGTGTGGGGGTCCTCTTCTTTTGCCGGGCCAACGCGGTTTCCTATTCATTCTTAACGTGTTGTTGGAGTGCTTCCTCGAGACACGGTGGCGTGGCTTCTTCTTACCTACAGTGGAGGCTTTCCTGTTTGAGGTAGGAGGGGGTAGCAGTCCCTTCGGTGTCGGGATGTACCGTGGTATCGTATGCTCGACCAGTGTGTGTGTAGGTTTCGGGACGTAGATCCTCTCATTCGCATATGTTGCGGCAAGGGCCTCGAAAAATTGCTCCGTGGCTATCTCGCTGTGCTGGCGGTCTGGATAGTTACATTTCTTTGTCGAAATGAGACAGGCTCGGTTCTTTGTGGGAATTCTGGATCCCGCCAGGTGTCCGTCAGTCTGCGAGGTGTATACCAGAAGTAAGTTGTCGTTTTGTCTGTTTTTAGTAGGGGACCCATGTTTCCCCGGTAGATGTGTCCTCTGCGCGGGTCCATTGCTTGTGGTGTTCGGCTGCTGGCTGGGGTGTTACCTCTTTGACTTCTTTGGTGCTTATGGCTATGTGGGTCTGTTACCCGCTCAGGTCATCACAGGTCGAACCGAACTCGGTTCCTGATTGGTCGGCCAGCCCGGCTTGTTTTGGCGGATTGTGATGGGTGCTCCTGGCGGATGTTTTGTGCACTAGGTAATGGTTGCTCCTGGCGAATGTTTTGTGCACTAGGTAATGGTTTCTCCTGGCGGATGTTTTGTGCACTAGGTGATGGTTGCCCCCGGCCGGTGTTCTGGCCTGGTCCATTCTCGTGCAGTATGTAGGCTGGTTTCACTCTATCCCAGGAGACCGTGCGACGGTGGCCGTTCACTAAGATGCTGCAGGTCTTCGTGTTCCTGTGAGTGACCTTGTGGGGACCGGAATAAGGGGGTGTAAGTGGTCTCTTCACAAAGTCGTTTCTCAGGAACACGTGGGATGAGGATTTTAAGTCTTTCGGGACAAAGTGCCGGACGTGGGAGTCCCTGCGAGTGGAAGGAGGCTGTATATTCTGGATATCTCTCCGTAATTTATTAACCAATTCATGGAGGCCGGAATATTTCTCTTTCGCGAGGAGAAACTCGCCCGGGAGCATCAGGGCCTGACCGTATAGAGCTTCGGCGGCGCTAGCGCTGTTCTCGTCTCTGAGTGCGGTGCGGAGGCCCAAGAGCACTGTGGGGAGAGTCTTCGTCCATGTACTTGACGATGCGTGGGCTATGAGCGCCGCCTTCAGGGTCCTGTGCCACCGTTCCACCATTCCGTTTGCCTGAGGATGGTAAGGTGTCGTGTGTATATGCTGGATCCCGAGGATCTTGCTCAAATGACGGAACAGCTCACTTTCGAATTGGCGGCCCTGATCAGATGTTACTATTGCCGGGGTACCAAATCGGGTTATCCACGATGAATAAAAGGCTCCCGCCACCGTCTCCGCAAGTATGTCGGGTATAGGGACCGCTTCGGGCCACCTGGTTGCTCTGTCTATCATTGTTAGCATGTACGTCATGCCCTGGCTGGGGGGAAGTGGTCCCACAATGTCAATATGCACGTGGCTGAAACGACCGGCGGGAGGAAAGCTTCCAATTGGAGTTTTGGTGTGTCTGTGGGTTTTCGCTTGTTGGCAAGGTATGCAGGTTCTTGCCCATTTTCCGATGTCGGCATTCATATTGGGCCAGAAATATCGGGCCGCCAGCAGTCTTCGCGAACCTCTGACCCCAGGGTGGCTGAGGTTGTGGATTCTATCAAAGGTAGGTCTTCTTAGGGGTTCCGGTAGGTACGGTCGAGGTTTACCAGTAGTGGTGTCGCACAACAGATGGGTGTCGTGTCCTGGTATGACACACAACTGTAGTTTGAGGCTTTTGTCTTTATAGAGGTGAGGGGTGGTGTTGTCTTCTTCTTGAGCTTTCGCTAGCCTGTTTGGTTCGTCCAGTAATTGGATGGCGTCAGTTCCGGCTCGTGAAAGTGCATCTGCCACGATATTCGCCACTCCCGGCAGGTACCTGATATCGGTGGTAAATTGACTGATGTAATTTAACTGCCGGGATCGGCGTGGTGGCGCAGACTCGGGCTTCTGGTTGAAGGCATGGATGAGGGGTTTATGGTCGGTGATTATAGAGAATTGCTGCCCTTCAAGTAGTGGGCGAAAGTGGCGAATTGATTCGTAAATTGCCAGAAGCTCCCGATCGTAGGTTGAATAGTTCTTCTGTGCTGGGTTGAGCTTTCTAGAAAAAAAACCTAAGGGACGCCACTGGTTGTTCTCTCGTTGTTGGAGAGCGCCGCCTATTCCCTCGTTGCTGGCATCGCAGGCAAGCGATAGTTCGCCAGATCCTGAAGGGTGCGCAATAGTGGATGCAGATGCCAGATCCGCTTTACATTGTTCATAGGCTTTGACTAGTTCAGGTGTCCAAGTGATAGGTGACTTGTCGTTTCTTTTGGTAGAGTTAAAGAGCTGGTTGAGAGGTGCCTGTGCCGTAGCGGCGTTAGGTATGCAACGCCTATAAAAGTTCAACATCCCCATAAATCGCCTCAGCTGTCGAATGTTGGTTGGTCTCGGAAATTCCAGTATCGTTTGTACTTTTGACGGCAGTGGCGTTATCCCTCCAGCGTCCACTCGAAAGCCAAGAAACTGGACCACGGGTTGACCGAATAAACATTTGTCGGGTCTAAGTGCGAGGCCATACTCCTGCAGTCGGGTCAGAACCTGGCGCAAATGGTCCTCGTGTTCATCCGGAAGCCGGGAGGCGATGATGATGTCGCCCAGAAAAGGAAAAACAAATGGCAATCCTCGGAGCACCTCGTCAATGAATCTCTGCCATGTTTGGGCGGCGTTTCGAAGGCCGAAGGGCATACGGAGGAATTCATATAATCCAAAAGGCGTTATCACCGCAGTCTTAGGAATATCCTCCTCTCTCACCCTGATATGATAAAACGCCCTCTCTACGTCGAGGGTGCTGAAAATAGACGCCCCGTGGAGTTGGGCAGTAAAATCCATTATGTTGGGGACTGCATAACGGTCTGGGGTCGTGGTGAGATTGAGGCGTCTGTAGTCTCCGCAGGGGCGTAAGGTGCCATCTTGTTTAGTTACGACGTGGAGAGGACTAGACCATGGGCTGTTAGATGGTCTGCAAATGCCTTCCTTGATGAGTTCGTCGAAATGTCTTTTGACTTTCTCGTATTTCCCAGGAGGTAGCCGTCTTGCTCGGCTTGTGACTGGATTCCCCCGAGTTTCAATAATGTGCTGGACAACGGAGGCCGGTGGTCCTCTCATTCGGGTGGGGTTCGTGACCAGTGGGAAGTCTCGTAGAGCCTTGTGAAATCTCGAAGGCATGGGGTCACTAATTGTTTTTGCAACCGGTCCTCGGGTGTGACAAGATCCTGCGGGTGGGTGATTTGTTTCATCGTTCGAAAAAGCGTTTTTCGTTAATGTACTCTTCCTCTGGGGTGGGGTTCTATCGGAGGTGGTGATCTGTGGGGATACGGCGGCGGCGGTGTGACCCATGGATGCAAATCCTGATATGCTATCGATCAGCCTATGCCGGGCGATATCGACGAGGAGGTTGTGGGCTCCCAGAAAGTCGGCGCCAATGATTGGTTTAGTGACGTCTGCAATGGTGAAGGTCCATGGGTAACGTCGTCTCGTGTTGAGATTTATATTCAGCGAGAGGGTCCCATACGTAGGAATTTGCGTACCATTCGCGGCTGTCAAACACAGGGACTCCTTGCGGGCGCGGCGGAAGGTGGACTTAGGTAGGAGTGATAATGATGCTCCTGTGTCGACGAGAAATTGGGTTCCAGAGTCTCTGTCAAATATGAAGAGGCGACGATTGATGTGGGCTTCAGCGGTTGTCGCAGGTGCCACCTGCCCTTTTAGTTTAAAGATTTATAGGAGCAAGGTTTCTCACATCTTCTTGCCCGTTCACGAAACCTATTGTGATAGTAACAGTATGTACTACTGCTCGTCGGTGTCCCGGTGCGGTGGGCTGTGCCTGGCCTTAGTCTGTCCCGTGATTGTGACCTAGACTGTGAGCGGGCTGGTTTGACATGGTGGAGGGATCTAAATCTGCGATTTTCTGAGTAACCTGGTGATCTGGATCTATGGATCGATCGAACGGCGGTGGATAGGGATTCCATCTGCCGTCTAAGGTCATCCAGCTGTTTTTCTAGGTCCGGCCGGGGCTGGAGTACGGCTGAGCATGATGGAGGGTTGGCGATTGCAGCGATTCTGTCTGCGGCGGCCGTGAGGTTCTCGATGTCGGTCGATGGGTAGGCGGCCAGGACTTCTTGTAATCTCTGGGGCAGCGCTTTCAGCCAGAGCGATGTGAGAGCCTCCGTAGTTGTTAATTCTCCTCCGACCAGTTTCATACTCCTGTAGAGCTGTGAGGGGGTTTGATCGCCGAGGACAGGGTCAACAAGTTTCTGTATTTTGACTGCAGTTGAGTCGCCATACACGGAGAGGAGTCTATTCTTGAGGTCCGAGTAAGGGTCAGCTGATGAAGTGTTGAGATCTGCCACCTGTCCGTATATATCCAGGTCCAAGCTCGCTATCACCGTGGAAAATCTGCTTGACGATGACTTTATTTTGGAGATCTCGAAGAGGCACTCGACTTGCCTAAACCATAGTTCCGGTGCATTTTTATAAAAAGATGGCAGTTTAGGTGAGGCTGCGCCCGCTGCTTCAATGCCTAGCTGTGCGTCTGAGGGCATTTTGTTTGGTGCGTGTTCGGGGTCACCACTTGTAGCGGATGGGTGTCGCTACTAAAGGTAGGCTAGGAAGGATGTGTCGGGAGAAGGCAACCAGGTAAGTACTGTGTCCCGGTTAAGGGCGCTTCCTTGAACCTGGGGGATACCGACTAGGTACTTGGCCTGAGCTGTTCCACTGAGTCGGGGAGAAGGTGTTCGGTACTGAGCCGTAGCCGTTCCTCGAAGCGGGAGTGAGAGGAGTAAGGAAGAAAATAAATAAGCCAGGTATTGACTAGAGTTGGGGGTAGCCGGAGTCGGGAGTGTAATGACTGGAGGCTGGCTTGACCACTGGGTACTTCGAGACGGCGGCTTCGTGCTTTGTCCAGAGAGAGAGGTAGAGCAGGTAGCTAGGTCCTTGATCCTGAGTGCATAGCTGGAGGCTGGTCCTGAGATAGCTGGAGTGTCCTGAGAGAGCTGGTGTGTTCTGGAGAGAGAGCCGGATCCGAATGAGTTCTGGGCTTTTTTTTTTTTTTTTATTTCCCACTCTCCCAAATTTATTAAATGTACATAGAGAGCTCCAGGCCCAACGGGTTGGAACCTGGAGCTGGACTTAGAGCTACACCTTATTCTACGCTTACGTACTAGAAGGGGGATGTATTTACAATCGGGGGACTTAAGCCTACTTAGTCTAAAATACTAAATCTAGGGGGACACAAAGTTGTATAGGGAGGGACTATACTAGGATGTAACTTAAATCTGAGTTCTGGGCAGCAGGGACGCCCCTATTCATAGGCCGAGGTCGGGGTGCCTCGGTCAAAGTCGGGGGTGCTCGGCCAAGCGCTCGTTCCTATTGGCTGGCCTGGATGCTTCTCATTGGTCCACCAGTGGTCGCTTGTCCAATCATTACATCTCCACAGATTTATACAATCATATACTACTCGAACTCACTGACTACATGTAAAACTAAATATTATCATAAACAGTACAGATACACTTTACAACTTCTTAATTCATCACAACTGCTTTTATTATTGTTTTTTTACTTCCTTTAAAGAACATTTTAATTGTGTTATCGCCTTTTAGCGTTAAACAATACATAAATAAATAAAAAAAATAAAATATCTTCATAACTACTTATATAACTCTTCTGGTTTTTATATGACAAGTTAATAAATTTATCGAAGCAAAAAATTCAGAGTCTTTTTATTGATCTTTGTCTTAAGACCATTTGAATAAAGGATGTTTCACGCAAGTGGAACATTACGTTACACTTTACATTTACCTTTTGACATGTATGCTTTATTAGCGAAGAAGTTGTGATGAGTTGCTTCAGAGGAGATATAGAAAGCACTTAAAATTTCCAGTAACTAAATGAGTAAAAGTAACTTTGTTCTATGCTAGACTAAAAGTTAATTTTTTTCATCTGTTTTGAGTGGTGATCAAATTTCTGTTGAGTCCATGCGAGGGTTGAGAGAGTTGGAACAAACAGAGGAACTATTGGCAAATACTAAAAGCTAGAACAATAAAGAGGAAACCGACTCCGAGGAAGGTAAGTGGAAAGTAAAGCTTTACGAGGGCTTCGGCAACCTGAGGGGTATTGCCTATAAAAGGGATTTCTAAAACCACTTTAAACAAATCTCATATTATTTTTCCTTAAAGAGGAAATTAAATTCTGTATCGCTTAAATCTAAATACCCGATCCATTGGGCGGTATTCTTCTACGAAGCAATGATTATAATTTTTTTAAATATTTTGTATTTGTTATGTAACAATTCGTTTATTTAACAGGAGTAAAATATATTAGTTAGATGCGCTAACAAAGACAGTGATTAATTAATAAGTAAAATTACAACATTAAAAGGTAAAAGCAAATGAGACAACAACAAAATTATTCAAAATTGTATTTGATTTTGGTAGATGTTTTTAAGAATTTTTGGTTTTTATTTTGCGTGTATCTTGGAGAAAAATCGAAGCAGCCTCTAGGACTGATTTTCAGCGAACAGAAGTTTATGTATTTATTTATACTTTCCCAACGTCCCTTTTAGCGCGGTTCCTCCCTCCCCCATAGGGAGGAACCCCGCTTATAGGGTTGATACAATGAAACAATCCGGAAGTGCCGACTAGAAAATTTCGCGTTTCAGAACCCCTAGAGACCGAAAATAACGGTGGTTCAAATTTGTATATATATATATATATATATATATATGTATATATTTATTTATATATATATATATATATATATATATATATATATATATATATATTTGTCTGTTCGCTCTCTAGATAGAAGACGAATGGTCCGATTTTGATGAAATTTGGTACAAAAATCCTTCGTCCAATTTGAAAGGTCAAGTTCGTTAACCAGCAAAATCCGCCTACTGGAAGATGGCGTTTGGGGCGAAATTCGCGCAAAAAAATCGTAACGCTTACGTTTTTGAGTTCATAAGCTTGTAAGTACTCGTTTTATATGATTCCTGGGCTAGGAAAACGAATGAAACCATTTTGAAGGCGATCGCTTTAACCGTTTTCGAGAAAATTGGAAAAATAGTTTTTGAATACCGTTTTTGGTTTGGGTACTTGGAATTACGGGATTCAGTTGAAACCTTATCTGCATGTTCTACTTTCATTAAAACTAATATGTTGAAAGTTTTGTTACGTTTGGAGTTAAGGAAGGGTTAGAATAAAATATTTTATGAACAGACATGAAAAGTTTTGGGAAGTTCGTATACTTTCATTAATATCTCGAGCACGGTTGGGAAATCGTGGTAAGTGGATAGAAACTATTTGAAAGCTTACTAAATTCTCTACAAAAAAGATTCTAAAACTATTTTTGATTAGGTTATGTCAATCGGAGAAATAAGTGCTTAAAACTTCAAATACGTCTGTTTTGTTCTTATGAACGGGTTTTTGTCGTTCTTGTTGTAATTTTTGTCTCTTTCCCTTCGTTTTTTATTGCTTTTTATTTTTGTAATTTCTTATGTTGCGAAAATTTTGTGTGTAAAACAGGATATGAAAAATGAGGCCAATTTTCTGTTGCTAGAAATAATATAAATTTTGGGAACTTTCATTAATATCTCGAAAACTGTTGAGAATTTTGGTAAACGAAAGAATACCATTAGAAAGCTTATTAAATGCTCTACATAAAAGGTTCTAATGAAAGTTTTGATTAGGCGATGTCAATCGGAGAAATAAGAGCTTAAAGCTTTAAAGTAATTGATTTCGCTTATTCGAAGTGTTCTTTTTGTCTGTATTTTATTCCTTGTTATTTTTTAATTGCTTATAGTTGGATAATGTATTCGAAAATAAAACAGGTTAAGTAAAATAACAAAAACAATTTATTGTTAGAAATATAGAGTTCCAAGATTCCAAGACCTTGTAACTAGCGGGACGGTTTCTAGTGTTGCCGACCCTTCCAGGTAAGATTGTAAATCCTACCTTTCAAGACTGGTGGAACCAAAATATAACTGTCAGGGTTCGGTCACTCCTACTTAATAAAACTACATTTTATCGTAAAAATGGTTTTATTGTGCCGACGTTTCGGCTTGAACTTCAAGCCTTCATCAGGGCTGTAAATACAAGTAGGACATATTTAACACTAATATATGCACATATCTATGTAAATATACCTAACATATATATATATATATATATATATATATATATATATATATATATATATACAAATATATAATATATATATATTTATATATATGCATATACACATACACATATACACGCACACATATGTACATATATATGCCCACATACATACACATATGGGGTATGTATTATTAAGTAGCAGTGACCTAACCCGGACAATCCCTACCTTGCATCATCAACGGTCAACGATCTCCTCTCAACAAAATAATAACTGCTTCTATTTTAATCTTTCGAAATTAGACTAGGGATAAGAACGGAACCGCGCTAAGATGAGGCAGTTCCTGCGAGTCGGACTTTTTTTTATACGGGGTTTATACAGGTTTACATCAGTTTCTAGAATGGAGAGGGCTGATGCCATTTCATATTCTTACCCTAGAAAAGAATATCTCCACTTTTCAGGGAGATAATAGACCGCCACGAAAGAAAGCCATTAGGATGCCCTTATGTGTTCCTTTTGAATAAACGACTTAAACATCACAAGGATCTCTCCTACGCTATTACGTTCGAATATATTTACAGCGAACTTTAAGGTTTCATCATCACACTTTCTAAGCTCAGCATTAGATCAATTGTAAAATGATTCTTATTAAATATATATTGGTCATCAGAAAGAAAATGATTTGCTTCTCATGAAGCAAAGAGGCGATCTGCTCGGAATATTCAGGACTCTTCCTTCCTGAAGATTGTAAATACAAATGATTTCTGATTGCGTTTAGCAATTAGAATGATTTAAATATAATTAATAATGCCAGCAAGATGTTTTAACATTGTATATGATATGTTACCCAAACCTGGTGCCTTATTTTTAATTGTGTTTTCCTTGTTTACAGGAAGTAACTGGACCCTTAAAAGAGCTATTATTTTTTAAATGTATTTAAAGATCATCTCTAAAACATTATTTAACTTTTACATTGTTTTTTTGTTTGATTTTAGGAATTTAAATTAAAGCATTTACCTCTTTTGCTTCTCCAGCCCAGAATTAATATTCACATCATAATTATATTATTAAAAAGATAATAGTTTGTTCGTTTTTTCTAAAAGCACCATAATAAGTCAAATTATTTTTATAATTTAAAAACCAAGAAATGAATATGTCGTTGAGAGCTTATTTCAAGCAGTTCATTGCAACTTCAAAGATAATTAGCTCAGTGTTATTTACTGGGTGTCAGCCCTTTTAAAAATTCCTCTAGACCACTTTAATTTGGTAAATTAAAGTGGCTCCTCCGGAGCCCGTAACACATTTGGTAAAAGAGACATCTATTATATCGTACATAGTTTATTTTTTACTTTTTATTTTTTTTAAATATCCCAGTATTGTCAAAGTATTGTCAATGGACGGTCATGAATCACGGAATTATCTTGGCTAATGAACTATAGTGAGTTATTTTTATATTAGAATTTTAGTCGAATATAAAAGGTTTCTAATTTTTATAAATCGATGGGTAAAATTGGACTCACTTCGGAGTCGGTGACAGCTGTCGATAACGATACAGGTAGGACATCTCAACTAGTACAGAATGCCATAAAGCAAACTTGGTATTGCTAGACACAGAATACTGCGCCTGGTGGTGGGGTTGTTATTTGTGTATCCCTTCAGAGGACACATACAATGAATATTTGAAATTTACAAAAATTTGTTTGCCCTTAAACACAAATAAAACCAGCAAAATATATGAAAATAGTCTTAGTCGTTTTATGCCTTCCTGACATTGCTCAAGGATCCTGCCAATAAGCAAGCCAAAACGTTAATAAAGGCTCTTAAAAGTAAATAAGTAGTTAATCTCGTCTCCGTAATCACTGATGCAACCTATATTTCTAAAAACCGAGCTAAAATCTTAAATAAATCTAACTGTCGTAGGCGCTAAGAGAAAATACATGCCTTATTGAATATTCATTTAATCCATAAAAATATATCAACTGTCCTATACAGAGAGAAAATAAAGAACGTTACGCCACATAGAAAAAATGAATTCCTGGATTTCAAATGCCCTTTTGCTATGCATAAAGAGGGCGTATATTTACCGAATAAAACGCTGCTTTTAGAGTACAAAAGTTGGAAAAATGCTTCCAGGAGTGTTCTTTTTTGAGACATAAAATGTTGGGGTTTTAAGAAGCCACTGCAGAATACACAATGCACACATATACTACTGATAGTCACATAATCCACTACGGAAATTATCATTGCCATTAACATTAACACGATTGTATCTGTGAATCAATATATTTGTGTGTGCGTGTGCGCGCGCGTACGTGCGTGTGCGTGTGCGTGGGCGTGTGCGCGTGTGTGTGTATATGTATGCATTTATGTATTTGGAACATGATTATAGTAGGTCTTAAATAGAATTTGACTAAAAAAAAAGAAAAAACATCGTAGATTATGAACGTTTTTACAACTGGCCTGGACAAATGATTCGCGAATCCATTTGGTTTACTTCCTGCATATCCATCATCAGTATATATGAATTTCTATAGTATCGGCCTAAGAGTTTAAATACTATTACTCTTCCAGGAACACAATATGATCGAACAAGAATATTGAAATTTCGACGTTAGAATTAAGATTTCATTCACTGTGCGGTGTACAAATTTAATCAAAATGCAGACATGCATACATGAATGAATCTTCACATAGGAGTATTATGTTTAATGATTGGCTGAAAACACTGAAATATTCAACCTATCAATGTACTCTGAAAGCTGGTTTCTGCAGACCAGAGCCCAAATAATTACTGATGATAGCAATTACTTGCAAATGAGAGAAAGTGATGTCTCATAACAGAACCCTATCTCATAAATATGTTAAACCCCAATATGACCTCCAGCCTATTTTTTTTTTTTTTTTTTTTTTTTTTTTTTTTTTTTTTTTTTTTTTTTTTTTGTCCTACGTCCCATCATCTTCCATGGCCTGTATTATCGGGCTAACGACTGGTTTCCAACGTGTTGGTCGTACCATTTTGCGCGAAACAATCTCCTTTGTCCATAATACACTGAAAGTCCCACTTCTTTATATCATAATTGGCTTTTATCTAGATCGATTAATCAATATCATGCAACTGCTAACAATTTAACACGCATTGCAAATTTTGCTGAATAGTAAAAAAGACCGCGCTGTTCAGCACAACGTAAGAAACAAGCTTAATTGAGTGCGCAGGTTTTGTCAAGAAAAGCCTCTAAGAAGTTTGTGTAGTACCTATAAATAAAATTTGCGAGCATTTTTTCAATTATCCTTACTAACAATATATTTAATTGACTTATATTTGAGTGGGCAAATATTCTCTACACAAAGCAGAAGCAGTAAAGCAGAGACAAGGGAGCCCTTCTTCTCAGCCAAGATTTAAGCATATCAAAGGAAACTACCTCGTTTTAGTTATTGAGAGAAAAACACAATCTCTTTTTATATTCACTCCGCTTATTAACTTGCCTCAGAGAACTTCGAAAGCCTCCAAGACTATAAAAACAAAAATATTTAAATTGTTCAAGCTCCTTTAAGACAATAGGTATCAATTTTATACTTCAAGGTAAATAAATATACAACGTAACATTCAATTCAGGTTGCAGTCTTAAGTCGAAGTTTTGAAAGATTTCTTCGACTTTTAAGGATTCTATCTTCTTGGCACCAAAAGCATATATGCATATATATGCGTGAGTGTGTGGTGGTTGAACTATGTAGTTGCCACTTAACAATGCTATAGCACCGAATGTTTAAACAACATTTAATTAGCTCGATAAAATCAATTTGAAAAACCAAATTTAGCTCTGTCTTTAGTGATTATTTTATTAAAAGTAAAATCATTTTCTCAATTAACACAGTATTATTATACACAGTATTGGCCTCTTTAATACATTTTTATAAAAAAATTTCATCTCAAATTCACTAAACAGCTAACGTAAAACATATTATTCCCTTAACAAAATGTGTAGTCTATCATTCATTGATTAAATTTTAATTATTAAGACATTAACTAATTAAACTTTCGTTACAATTAAGTTTTAAGTACGCCACGCTCCGCGGACCGTGGAGGGTAAGAACCTGGACCTGCCTACCCTAATAGAATGTTTGAGGAGGCAAAACTTCGGTGGTGAAGTGGGTCTCAACACCGAGGTTAAACTGTTATATAGAACGGGCCAGAAGACTAGGGAGTCTTGTAATCTGGTTTTAGAAGTTAACCCTCGACTGAGGGCCCTACTACTTAAATCTGGTGGGATATACCTCGGCAGCAACTTTTGCGTGGTTGGCGACCATGTTGAAACTAGCAGATGCTACAAGTGTCAAAGGTTTGGTCATATTTCAAGAACGTGTGCGCAGAAAGTTCACACTTGTGGCCACTGTGGAGCGAGTGGTCATTGCTATATAGAGTGCACCAAGAATAGTGACCCTCCTTGTTGTCAAAACTGTAAGAGAGCAGGTGTTAGGGACACCATGCATATAGCTAGTAGTAGGGTCTGTCCCACGTACCAAGCTGCCCTCGGACGCATTCGTGAAAGGACTGATTATGGATTTTAACTTCGAGATACGAATGTGTAGAACCTGTGGTCGGGGGTTCAGGAATCATAGAAGTCTAGGTCAGCACGTAACTCGTGCCCACCCGGAGGTCCACAATAGAGCAATCCGTATTCCCACAATGCCCCGATGGAGTGAGGAAGAGTTGCGTCTTCTGGCACAGCGTGAGGCTGAGTATAGATCAAGGGGGCTCATTATTACTAATGAAAGCCTTGTACATGGCCTGCTCGATAGAACAGCTGGGGCAACGCAACGAATAAGGCTTACTCCGCGTTATCGGGGATTCCTTCGTGAGGCAATGAATGAGTGGAATAGAGAGGAGCTTCGAAAGCCTGCGCAAGTGGTGGAGGTGGTCGGTCCTAGTGGTAGAGAGCTTTTTTGTGACGTGGCTACAGAGCAGGCGAGCGGCCTTCGTGGCCTTGATAGAAATCTTGCGTCACTAGTCGAGGAAGCCAGAGAAGCGCTCGATGTCACGGACCGACTGTGCGAGTGGCTCCAGGCGCGCTTTCCCGAATGGGGTAATACCTCGTTCGAGAGGAGTGGACAGTCTGGGGGCCCACGACCCCTTCCATTTAATGCTAGACATCGCCGTCAGTTGGAGTACCAGCGCATACAGAAACTTTGGAAGGCTAATAGGAGTAGGGCGGTAAAGGAGAAATTGGAAGGAGGTCCTCTAGAGCGCAGGCATTCGTTGGACGAAATGGACAATTACTGGCGCCCGGTTATGGAGAGTCCCTCTCGGCCATTTGATCAGGAAAATTTGACACCGGGAGCTATAGAGATCACCACAATATGGACGCCTGTCGAAGTGGAGGAGATCCAAACAAATAAGATAGATAGGTCCTCTGCGCCAGGTCCGGATGGGCTGCGAGCCTCTGATTGGGAGTCTGTTCCCCCTAAGGCTCGTGCGGTGTTCTATAACTTATATTTACTAGGGGGCAGGTTTATCCCTGAAATCATAGGTGCAAGGACTGTCTTCCCTAAGAATAAGTTTCCTGAGACGCCTAGCGATTACAGACCTATCACTGTGGCGTATGTAGCTCTCGGACAACTTCACAAGATATTGGCTGCACGTCTGAGAGCGTTGGATCTCCAGAGACAGGCCAAAGGGCGTTCATAGCAGCCGACGGAACTGCGGAGAACAGTGTAGTCTTGGATGCGGTGCTCAGGGAGGCTCGGCGTTGTCGCCGTGAGGTACACTTGACCTTCCTGGACATTGCTAAGGCTTTCGAAAGTATTAGTCACTCAGCTCTACGAGCCGCCATGATCCGCAAAGGCCTACCATCAGGATTCGTTGAATACGTGATGAGGGTGTAGGGTGAAGGGTTTACCCGGATTACCGATGGTCGGAGGTGGACGGACCCAGTTGTAAGCGGAAGGGGGATTAGGCAGGGAGATCCTTTGTCTCCGTGCCTCTTCAACCTTGCGATGGATTGGGTCCTCCAGGCGGTCCCAAGCCAGGTAGGATATACTCTGGACGGAGTGAGGATTAACTATCTAGCCTTTGCCGATGACTTGGTCCTGATGGCGTCCTCGGTGGCTGGCATGCGGGGTGCACTTGCACCTGCAACTGGGGATAGAGCTTAGTCCTGGTAAGTGCTGTGCCCTTTCGCTAGTACCGGCTGGGCGTGTGGCCAGGGTCAAGGTAGTTGAGGACGCACTGTTTACCGTTGGTGGAGCCCCGGTGAGGCAAATGCAGTTCCATGACTCCGTTAAGTACCTCGGAGTCACCCACAGGAACCATGGAACCGAGAGGCCTGATGAGGAAATTGGAAGGGCCCTTTTAAGAATTGGGAATGCACCCCTCAAGCCGCAGCAGAGGTTGACCGCTCTTAGGTATCACCTCCTTCCGAGTTACGTGCACAAGCTGGTACTTGGTGGCTCCTCCCGCGAAGCATTAAGAAAGTTTGATATAAAGGTTAGAGCCGCGGTGAGGAGGTGGCTGAGATTGCCTAAGGATATACCAGTTGGGTACTTCCATGCTTCGTGCACGGACGGAGGCTTGGGTGTGCCTTGTATGGGCGTCCTGGTGCCGGCTCTGACTATAGGCCGTCTGTCTAGAATGGAATGGTCTGGTCTAGCCGCGGCAAGGGCGGCTTATGGGTTGGCAGACGTGACCAAAAGGCTGCGGAGAGCGAGGGAGGCCCTGGCCAGGCAGGGCTTAATAGATGAAGACGTTTGTTGCCCTGAAGTTAGGAAGCGCTGGTGGGCAGGTGGGCTCCATTCGTCCAACGACGGAGCAGGATTAAAGGAATCCTCTGCTAGTAAGGCCTCGACACATTGGCTCAATGATGGAGCTGGAACCTCTTCTGGGTGGGACTTCATCCAGTATGTTCGTACCCACATAAATGCTCTGCCGACCACCGTGAGAACGACAAGAGGCCGGCGTGAGGGCCGGATTCTTACTTGCAGGGCGGGTTGCCTTGAGGATGAGACCGGCACTCATGCTGTCCTGAGAGCTGATGGCCGACGTTGGAAACCCGACATAATTGTGGCAAAAGAGGGTAAGGTGATGATTCTGGACGCACAGATTGTAAATGGGAATTCCTCTGATCTGAACTCGCTGCACCGGGCGAAGTGTCGGAAGTATGGGAGACTTGGTGTGCGTTTGGCAGTGGGACGAATGTTTGGCGTGCCTGTCACCGACGTGGAGGTAACGTCCTGTACATTGAGCTGGAGGGGTGTGTGGAGCGGTGCTTCAGTTAACTATTTAAAATAGTTACTACCAAGCAGAAAGGACATAAAAAAATAATAATTAAGCCAGATAAATTAAAGAAGTCAGGATGAATTCAATTTTTCTTTGACATAAATAACAGTATTAAGCTTTTGGTCAATGAAGGCCTTTTGATGAGATAACTTGCTGCTCGAGTTGGTTTGAATGTTTTTACAGTAACTAGATATGTTATAAAAAAAAATGCTCTTTATTGTTCTAAACACGTTGGAGGTCAACCAAGAAACATTTCAGAAAGAAACAGCGAGTTACTGGTTCGATTTATTAGAATGGGCGAGATCGGCATTGCTGTACATGGCCAAAATAGACTTAGATCAGACATGGAGCTTCATGTCACTGCAGGAACTACTCCAAGAGCACTCAATAGTCATGGTTATGAGGCAAGGGTAAAGGGCAATAAACCATTGCATAAAAACAAACAGGCAACTAAGAATGTAATTCCGTCGTAAGCATTGAACAATTGCTGACTGGAGAAGAGTTATAGGTCAGACAAAACAAAAATTAACCGTTTTGGGACTGAGGGACGATGCTGGCTTTGGAAAAAAACCTGGGTCTCCCATTACTAACAGGGAATTCCAGGCTACTTGAAAATTTGGTGGTCGCAGTCAAATGGTCTGGGGTGTATAAAGTACCAAAATGTTCCATGGATTGCCAGAATAGGAGGGAAAATGAATATCTAAGAACTTTCCAGTCATCTCAACTGCCTTGTTTTAAATGCCAAAAAGAAAATATTATATTTCAGCAGGATAATGAGCCAAAGCACATTGCAAAAATAAGTGGAATGGTTTGAAAATCATTCAATTAACTGGTTAGATTGGCCTCTAAGTCTCCTAATATAGATATTATTAGGCATTTTTGTTCCACATAAAACAAAATTTGGTCAAGTGGGAAAAATCAACGGAATCAATTGAAGAATTATATATGCAAACAAACAAATCGATATAGATCGATATTCCGTCATAATTTTCAAGCAAAATTGTAAAAAGTGTTCCTAATAGAATTCAGACAATAATTATTTATTTATTTATACATTAGTGAGACCGCGACAAGGGCAATTCATCACTTAAAATACATAGATGAGAATAAACAATAGTGAACAATTGGAAAAAAATTTGAAAATGAAATAATTAAAAACAAAAATTAAAACAATAATTTACTAATACAATTTGCATTGACTATAAAAAGGTACGAACTACACAGAGGCAGATAGGGCAGTCTGTAAATACAATTATAGACTTAGATGTTTATGAATTTCATATCATAGTTTTTACATATATATTAATGATAGCAGGTCGTAAATAGAAATATATATATATATAGTAGGAAGGAAAATAAATAAACCATACGCACACACATACATGCATACACATATACACATACACAAACAGATAAGCTCGTATACAAACATAGAAAACCATATACATATACATCATATTTCTTCAAATAGTCCAATTTTCCTTAAGTATCGAAAAACAAAAACTATAAATTGGCTTCCTTCTGCTAACAACTCTGTTAGATTTATAGCTGGGAGGGGAAATGAGTTAAGTCTAAAACAGTTCGTTAGGAAGCGTTTAATAGTTAAAAAAGTGTTACATATTGGGCAAATCGGTGCTTGTTCTCTGGTCATTAGGAATGAGTGTGTAAGTCTAGTGTGTCCAATGTGTAAGCGTGTCAGTACTACTTGTTCTCTTCTTGTACTTCTGTTGCTTGAGGGCCATCTAGTAATTGTAGATTTAATTGCACGTAGTTTGTTGTCTCTTGTCCTGTACCATGCATCGTACCACTGGTTTTCAATGCGTTTCTGAATGTCAGTGAATACATCTTCGTATGTTATGTCTGTGATGTTGTATTGATTTCGTGTTGTGGATAATTTTGCTTGTCTATCTACATTCGTACTTTGTGGTATATCTTCATGACCGGGAAGCCAATAATTAAAGCCGAAGGAAGCAATAAAAAGTAGTAGATTATAAGGTTTTATAATAGTTTTAATTCAGTCACAAAAGTGTTGCAATCAGTTCAATTTGCAATGTTTTTCAGAATTTATTTTTTCATTGTCCAACACACATTTCAAACATCGAGGTATTCAAATTTTGTAAGCAAGAGCTGCCATTGCAACGGTTTTGTGAGTCACTGTATCTACTCGACTAACTCACGAATACCTTATGACAAGACTAGATAAACTTATATGCAGTATATGAAACAAAGAACTTACGATTTAACACATAATGACAGACTGCCAAAGACGATGCAATTTCAACATCCCGAATGAAATGCAGGAACTCCTAGGCAATGATAGACAGTACATCAACACTATACTGACCTACCTCAAAACCACCGGACTATATAATCTTATTTAGATCTTAGATACTAGGTAGCGGATGGACCCTTCAAGGGAAGACTCGCATCGAAAAAGTGTACTCCACTATCAAACACTGACATTGCAAACGTGCTGAATAGCGTTGAATATTTCACAAATATTCCATGTGTTTTTCCATAGAAATCTGAATTGACGCAAAAGTAAAAATAAATGATGTTTTGTTCATGAAAGCTAATCTGTCAAATTGAAACCCTTTGGTACTCAATTGTCGCAGACGA